>CAJVGC010000001.1:7796454-7921650 GCA_910822075.1 Senecio squalidus | reverse complement strand
TTACTCTATAGTATAAAACGAAAGTTAATAGTTTAAACTTTATCATATATCTTTTTCCGCACTTTATTATGTGATTTATCTTCCTTATACTGAAACTATTACTTTTTTTATAAATAAAACTAAACAAGTAGTACACACTAATAAACATGTCATATTTGTATTATTTGAAATGTTCTTGGAAGCATTTACAAAAGCCAAATTTACACACGGGTGTCGGTTTATAAAGAGTGAGTATTTGAGTATAGAAACCAAAATGGCAAACCCAATGGTCCATGGTTCGATTTATATATTGGTCTTTACTTTTTGTACTACAAAACAAAAGAAAACCGGTCTATAAATGGGGTTGGACCGGGTTGAGCACTTTAGCTAGTGGTTTTATGATTGACAAGTGTCATCTTTTGAGTCTTTAGTCTCCCAAAGAGTAAATAGATTGCAAAGTGTTTTTGTTGGATATAAATCTTTTTAGTTTGAAGAGTAAATTACACAGATCGTCCCTAAGGTTTATATAAAATTACGGTTATTGTCCCTAAGTTTAAAAAGTTGCATGGTATGTCCCAAAGTTTGGAGTAATTACGGATTATGTCCCTATTTTAGACGGACGTCTAATATCACCGTTAGGGTTCCCTCACGTGTTAAACACGTGAGGGTATTTCAGTCTTTTCGTCCTACTTTTATTTTCTATCTTAATAAGGACGATATATGTAATTTACTCCATTTTCTATTTCACAAACAAACATCTCTCTCTCTCATCTTTCTCCCCAAACATCTCTCTCTCTCTCTCATCTGCATCTGTTCTTCAATTCCGTTTGCTCCTTCCTCTTATCAACACCAGATGAAGATCCTGCTGCTTTAGCTGTAATCGAGCTTCTCTTCCGACACAGGCCCAGCTAACTTAGGTTTCAAAAGCAACGAATCCGAAGGCTCAGAGGCTCGTTTAGGCGGCGCCGGACTGGGCTTTTTCCGGTTCATAACCATATCTCTTTCTTCTTCTCCAGTTCATCATCTTTTTTCCGGTTCAGAACCAGATCGGAACTGTTAAATCAAACGGCGTGGTTTGTTTCTTCTGCTCCTTTGCTAAATCTCCGATCTAATCCGTGCTCCTTTAAGCTTCTGATCGGAGAAATTGTTTGTAGCTAATTCCAAATCTTTGTAGTCGAAATGTTGAATGTTATTATTTTCCAGAATTGGGTTTTGTTTTGATATTTTTTTCTTTGATGGGGTTTGGATTGAGATTGATGATTTGGCTTTACATGACAAATAACCCATTTTGTTTGATTATTGTATAAACATGGAATGGAATGGAAAAAATGAAGACCCTGATAATGGGGTTAATTTTGTTTCTTGAAAATAAAATGGTGGACTATTTTCTTAGGGTTTATTTTATTTTGGGGAAGAAGACTGCGAAATGACGAAAATACCCCTCACGTGTTTAACACGTGAGGGAAGGCTAACGGTGGAAGTTAACGGACATCCAAAATAGGGACATAATCCGTAATTACTCCAAACTTTGAGACATACCATGCAACTTTTTAAACTTAGGGACAATAACCGTAATTTTATATAAACCTTAGGGACGATCTGTGTAATTTACTCTAGTTTGAATTAAGTAAATAAGGCGAGTTTTTAATTTAGATGTAAATTGTCGTTTATGGTCTAATGGTTGTTTTTGTGATCATCTTCAAACGTTTAAGTAGATTGCAAAGTGTTTTTGTTTGATATAATCCGGTTAACAAGAAGGGTTTTTTTTAGTTCGAGTTATATGGGTCATATAAGTCTTTGATTTAGATGTAAATGATCTAATGGTTGTTTTGTGATCATCAAATGTTTACCCTTACCATCAAAAGATGTAATCCAGAAAAGCTTGAATCTGAAACCTTTATAAGAATATTAGACCACTCCCAGCCATGCATCACGACGGCGTTTTCCACCGCCGAGAACGCCGTTAACGGCTGGGCCGACGGCGTTCTTCCGGCGTTCCGGCGGTGGCGTTTTTCCAGCAACGAGCGTTTGTTGGTTTTTTTTTTTTTTTTTTTTTTTTTTTTTTTGTTTAATCATTAAATTCGTTATTAATAAAAAAAAAAAAAAAAAATTTTGACCGTTAGAATTTCTAACGGATATATTTTGAAATTTAAAATTTTTTGGGTGTTAAAAAATGCCGGAAGATACTACGAGGTAAACAAGCTAAAACGAGTCATGTATACTTGCATCATATTGCATAATATGATCATCGAAGACAATCAATTTAATATCAGTGACTGCGAGGAATACTATACTCCAATACCACGAGATCAACGAACTAGTCACGAAAGGTGCCAACTACAAATCCGAGTAATGAAAGAGATACGAGATCGTGATGTACACCATGCTCTTCGAAGCGATCTCGTTGAACACGTTGCTACGCTTCCTGATGACTATCGCTTTAGACAATGATTTCTATTATTTATGTATGTTTTAATTTATGTATGTTTTAATTTCGGTTTTTAAAATTTTAATGTAATCGTGTTAAGTTTATTTCTATGTATTGTTTTTTTTTTAATATTAATCTAAGTTTATTTTATTAATAATGTTTTAAAAATAATATGAGAAAAAGAAAGAAAATGAAAAAAGAAAAGGTGGTGGGTCCCAGTTTTTGGTGTTATGGATGGGGGTGTTTAGTGGTGTTATGTTAAGTTGGTGTTATGGTGACGTGGCAACGAAAAATGGTGTTATTGGTGTTACGGATGGGAGTGGTCTTATGACGCCTAACATTATACTATTTTGTGATTTTTTATTCTTGTTTCATATGGTTAAACTAAAAGGATTTCTAAAATATTTTTAAGAAAGTAAATTTGATATATTATTGAGTTAATTGCAAAACTCGCTCTTGTGATTTATATAAAAATGTCATTCTTTCAGCTTTTAATTTTGTAAGCTTCCGAGCTATACCCGATTATAAAGCCTTGGCCATTTCGAGAAGTTGGCCATGGATATCATCAGACAATGATATTTTGAACATTTCATGTTAAGTAGAATGAAATTAAACAACAAATTTATGCAGATGGATGATTGGTGCTATATATACTGAAATATCGGTACCGTACCGGTACCGGTACCAACCGAATACAAGCGGTACGGTACTCGGTACCACATTTTTAAAAAATTCGGTATTCGGTACCAATGGTACCGATATTTTACCGGTTTTTCGGTATCTCGTATGATATCGTACCGACCGATACCGAACTGGTTTATTTCGGTACAATATTTGATACCAAGAAAATAAATAAAATAAAACCGATATCGGTTCGATACGGGACTGGTACCACACTCACTCTAATTGGTGCAACTAATAAGTGTCATAGACTACAAATACATTTTTACATAAACCACATCGACAATTTTTACAATTTCCTTTTTATTATTTTAGTGAAAAAATTATAATAAGGTAATCTATTTCAAAATACAATCTCAAACAAACCTCTTATAGAGTTTCATATTTCAAATTGTTTATACAAACTTGGTAAAGTATAGTTAGAACATACTATAAAAACTAAAAAACCCTAAAGTATATAATATATAATGTGTATATAGTATGATAATAATAAGCATAAAAAATTAAGAGATTGTGACTTGAGACATTGCATTAGGATAGTGGTGGTGAATTTGGACACATTAGTTGTCTTATTTGTAGGTGGTTGTGCTTGTGCCACACGCTTTGCTTATACACCTCATTCTATGTTCGATATTATCCTACTTTTACTCTTTTTATAATAACAATTATTAAGATGGTCTTACTAGTAATATTAAGGTGTCCCTCATGTTTTTATAATAGTTTTTTTTTATGTCCCGAACTTCTTTAAGTAACATCTTGTATTTGACGAGAAAAATAGTTTGTAAACGGTCAAAAAACTGTTCTAGCTATATTATTTTTATCCGAATCAAAAAACCGTCTTTATACATATATGTATGAGAAAAATACATTTATTAACTATTTTATTGGTTTATTACTTTACACATTTAAATGCTATGATTATGTTATGTTTGATTTTTTTTATATAGGTATGTGAATGTAACCCTTTAGTGTATAATGTTTGATTTGGTATATTTTTTTTAGTAGAGTAAATTACATGTTAGGTCTATGTGGCTTACCCCAAATGATATCGTTGGTCCCTATAGTGCATAAATTACAACGATTGTCCATCTTTTTGTAACCTATTGTATGTTTAATCCAATTTTTGGACGGACGTTAAAAACCATCGTTAGTACTTATTATGTGAGGGCTTTTTCGTCAGTTCATATTATTTTTTGTCCACATGGACCAAACGTATAATTTACTTAACAAAATAGAAATACCTTTTTACCAATTGGATTAAAATAAAAAAGGTAAAATCCCATACCCTTATTATTATTATTTCTCTCTCTCTTTCAACCGAAAGCCACCCAACTCCAAAGATATTTATATATTAAAAAATATAGCTTTTTTTGGTGAAATTATAAAAAATAAAACAATTCCACTATTTATAAATTTTTGAGCATCAATAAATTAATGTTACTCGATTTGTCATCCTTATAAAATTGTAAATAGTTTCACGCACTCCATCTTAACATTATCTTACTTAAACTTATTCCAACAAAAAATATCCATCATCAGTACTGTTATTATCAAGAAAAATATGAAACAAAAAAGAATTATTCGCCGAAAACATAAACTATTTGCTGTCGACACTGCAGCACGGAAGTATTATACTAGTTTTTCATAAAGAATAATGTAAACCAAAATAAAAATAAAAGCGACATTATAAACATACGAAAAGTAGAAGGCAATAAAATAAAAACAAATAAAATGCGCATCCGGGGAATCGAACCCCGGTCAGTACCGTGGGAGGGTACTATGATACCACTACACTAGATGCGCTTTTGTTTCATATTTATAAAAATAGTACTAAATATATATAATTTTTCAATTGCAATACAAATTTATAATAAAATAATATTTATTTGGCCACAACATGATTCATGTGAGTGTTATAATAAAAAGGATGATAACATAAAAAATATATGTGATAAATAATTGTCTGTTATCGTTTCTAAAAACATATATGTAGAACATTCGTTCTATTTGTACAAAATCGTATCAAACTTTTTTTTTTTTTTTTAAATCGTATAAGTTTTGATCATAAATAGTATAATTTACGATTTATGCTATTCGAATATCACTGTTATAAAAAAAAAAAAAAAGTAAAGAAAAAATATAGAATTTTGAGTAATTTTTAAAATGCATACGAAGTTTCAACAAAAGAACGTGATGCAAATCAGGTGTGTTTGTTAGAGTATCCACTATGTATTCGATGAAGAGTGTAATTGGTAGGTCCTGGTACCATTTGACATCATTTATGCGTACATGGACACTTGAGGTGTGTGTTAGTGGAATACACGCTCAACGAATGTTGCACGGTGAAAACACTTTGAATGGAAGTAATTGGTGGGGTCATTGTACTTTTTTATATTAAATTATTGTAAAAGTTAAGAGAAATTGTTAAATTGTGGGACACATATCCCATTTTTTCATAGAAACTTGCAGAAAAATAATCTACTATTTTGGATTTTCTTTATATAAATGTGACGTGGATGCTCTTATCTAGATTAACCCCTCCAATTGATTTATCATTTTGGTAATTTAGGTTGAGTTACTTAGATTTAGTTTGACTGAAACCAAATAACAAAAAGGCTTAATATTTTGGTAATTTGGTTCGGTTTTATGTACCACACGAAACCAGAATAACGCTTATTGGAAAAGAAGGTTGTCTAATAAGTTAATTAAAATAAAACACTGTTATAATAGCTTAACTACAAATACATATTCAGTAAAAATGATTTAAATTGGCATTTCACTAATAACTTTATTCAAATAAACTAAACCAAAATTTAAAAATGGTTTTATTTGTGTAATCTAAAACCGAACAAAATAAACCAAACTTTTATTTGGATGTCACTTGAATAGGTTTGGTTATTGGATGAAACCCAAAACCCGACCCAATGAACCCCCTAAGTATCTGTTTTTGGCTAGAAAATTCATAAAGGAAGACATACATGAGTATTTTAATGGGGGTGTTTATATAAGTTTATTTGATTGGTTTAGGATTATATTTTATACGTAATTTATCGTTTATGATTAATAAATTTATAAGAATATCGTAAGTGCGTAAGTTAGCTTATAAACTTATTAACTTCTAACAAGACAAAAAACTTATGATTATACTTAGATGGAGACTTTTTCAATTTTTTCATTCTTTTATTCTTGCAAATGAAAGTTTTTTCTTTATTTTCTAGAAAACAAAAGAGAATGCGTTTAGATGGAGAAAAATGTTTCAATTTGTTGCAAGAGTACTTTGAAAATGAAATTTTGAAAACAATAATAATGAATTTCCAAAATTACAAAATGCTATGTTGAGTTTTTGTTTTCACTCAAAAGTTTCTTTGAAAATTTTAATTTGGACGTATTTTCAGTTTTCTAAAATTTTCCTTACAAATTTATTTATAAAAACAAATACTTTCTTTTTTCAACTACACACACTCTAATTCGTGTTTGTTTTGGATTATGCAATGAGTTTATTAGCTTATATAATTTTTGATAAGCTTATAAACCTAATTTTTTTTCACACAAGTTTATCAAGTTATATGAAAAAAAAATTCTTTTTATAAATTTATCAAAAATTACATATACTCATAATTCCATTATATAAATCGAAACAAAACACTCCAAAATAAGCCCAATAACCCATATAAAAAGAGCTTATAATTTTTCAAATGGGGTGTTTGTGTTGAGCTTATGGAGCTTATGACATATTAAAATTTCGGCTTATGTTTAATAAGCCCAAATTTTCTGGCTTATATAACCGTTTATAGGCTTATTACTGTTTATTGTCATAACAAACAGTAATAAGCCCATAAACAATTACATAAACCAAAAATTTAAGCTTATAAAAAATAAACAAAAATATCAATACACTATAAGCCACTTAAAAAAAAAGACGACCAAAATTTTATGTAAAGCCAACAAATGACCACATCACTAGTGAGTTTTTTCTACAAATGTGGACTATTTTTATTATAAACAAATAAAATAAAATGCATTTAAATCAGTTGAAAATATATAAGATGATTAAATTCAGATAAACACTATAGACCTTTTCAATTTTCATCTTCACTGTAGCTACAATCAGGTAATTCAAATTTACTCAATTCCTCAGTTTTTCAATTTTTCAATATTTAATTCATCAATTAAGCTTCAAATTTCATTCAATTACTGTTTAATTTCATTTTAATGATTCCATAATTTGTTACTATTGCTTAATTTGTAAATTTAGGGCTCCGATTGATCAATTGATGATGATGTTGTTATTAAGCTTATTTTAACTAAATTAAGTTGTAAATTTAGGCTCTGATTGATGAATTCATGTGTGTTCGTTTCGTTTTTCTAAATTCTATCTGTTGAAGATATTTAGAACTTGTAATTTGTTAATTTGACTGATAATTAGTTGATTATGGTGTTATGTTAGCTATAGAATTCGTTCGATTAGTGTTTTAGTTTTTGTTGATGACTAAGTAACTTGTTACTGTTGTTTGTTTTGTAATATTCGGGCTGCAATCAATAAATCCGTGTGTTCGTTTCGTATTTAGTATATTCACGATGTTGAATACTTTTAGAGCTAATAATTTGTTAATTTGACTGATAATTAGTTGATTTTGTTGTTTAAAGTATGTTTTAGTCCTAATAATCTAGTCGTATTGTAATCTATTATTATAAATTTATAATGCTGTATAGCATAATTAATCAGTGACTCAGCTTGTGTTTTTGATAATTGATTGAAATTTTAGTTGACTTATATTGTTTTGACACTTGGTGTATCGATTTGCTTATGCTAACATTCAATTTCGTATTGAACAAGAGAGCTTGAAAAATAATCTTTAAGTTGACCATTTATTTTGGGTGAATGACTCATTCTTAGCGGGTAAATATCCTTAGCAGGAATGCAACCGGTTCGAATCGAACCTTAGAACCCTCACCTTTGATGAGAGTTTATCCAATTTCACTATTACAAGTTGCCACCAAGCCTACTCCTGGGGACAACTAAAGTTGACTTAGGTTTAGCTTTATTGTAATTTTTAGAAAGAAAATGATATCTAGAATAAAGTTCACTGTCTATATATATGTTTTGAATTCAAATGAAATAAATTAGTTTGCGAGTGTATTGATTTCCTTATGTTAACATTAGTGAAGTGTATCAAACTCTTTGTGAACAAGAGAGAACTTGACTTTTGATGTTAAAGACTTAAGGGTTTGTTTCGGCTTATTTACCAATGGCTTATGAGTTTATGTAAATTTTTCAAAGCTCATAAGCCCATTTTTTCCGGCTTATGAGCTTATCAAGTTGAGCTTATGAACTTTAATTAGCCATACGCTCAACTTGATAAGCTCATGAGCCCCAAAAAGTGAGCTTATGAGCTTTTCAAAATTTACGTAAGCTTATAAGCGCAGTAAAGAAGCCGAAACAAACACCCTTAAGTTGATTTAGGTTATACATGACTGGAATTTTAAGAAAATAAAAAGAAATTTAGAACAAAATCATGAAGTTTACTACGCATTTATGGTCGATTATCAGTAAATTCGTGATCTTCTTTGAATATTGAATGGTTATATTGGAGAATGGGGCAATGGGAGAATAAAGTGTATACCTAAAAGTAGATTCTGTTAAAATAATAAAGAACTTGTATATGATATGATCATATGATCAATTTGTTTGCAGGGTTTTGAAGCTGAACATCGGGGATGATATGAAGGAGCTTAGTATAATGCTTCATACTATTTCAAGACTCCGATTATTTGCAAACTATTTCTTTTAAAATGTACTTTAGGTCTTGGAACACTGCTATAGGGGACATGGGATACGCTTTAAGTAGATTGGAAATAGACCCGGATTTTTCCGATAGTGAATCTTCTCCTGGTGGAGATGATAATAACAGTCCTCGATCTTCGTCACAAAATGAGCTCGATCATGAAGTTGCCCAGCTTACGAAGATGAGATCAGCTCCCCATGATAAGTTTAGACGAGTTCTTCCTCGGAGGAATGAGGTTCCTGTTTCACCTGTGAAAATGTTAGCCGGTCGAGAAGGGAATTTTTCTGGTAGAGGGAGGTTTTCTTCTGCAGACCGCTGTCATATGTTAAATAAATATTTGCCTGTTAAAGGTCCTTCTCTTGTTGATCAATTGACTACTCGGGCTTATGTCTCACAGTTTTCAAAAGACGGAAG
This sequence comes from Senecio squalidus, assembly GCA_910822075.1. Taxonomy (NCBI): domain Eukaryota; kingdom Viridiplantae; phylum Streptophyta; class Magnoliopsida; order Asterales; family Asteraceae; genus Senecio; species Senecio squalidus. The sequence continues at coordinate 7,912,362 of CAJVGC010000001.1, read as the reverse complement.
CCTTTTTGTTGCTGCTTTTCAGGTACTCAATTTTTTTGTCTTTTGATTATTGAACTCTATTATTTTGTTTCATTCTTACCCGGTTGAAAATTATACTTTACAACAGGGCAGCCACATTAAAATTTATAATGTTGAAAAGGGATGGAAACTTCATAAGAATATTGTTGCCAAAAGCTTGCGCTGGACGGTTACTGATACATCTCTTTCACCGGATAAACGTTTCCTGGTGAGTTATTTCTCTGGAAAGTGATACACTATCAATTTCATGCTGTAACATAGACATGTATAAACATCCATTCGTATTAGTTTCTGTTTGATAGCAATATCTCTGAGAGTAGGTTCCGTGTTTGTCACATAGAGTTCAATGGATGCCTATCAAATGATTACGGATTTTCTTTCGACATTTAACGGATTACCGAAAGAAATTTTACCTTATTTATTTCTTTCTTATGTTCTTATAGATATACGTATCATATTTTTACTTACAGGTTTATGCAACTATGTCTCCTATTGTCAACATTGTTAATATTGGATCTGCTGGAACAGAGTCTCATGCAAACGTTACGGTATGAACTACATTTATTTCGTGAGTAGTACTATGTGTCTTTTACAGGTATGACCATATGAGTAACGCTTGTTCGTTTCCGTTTCTAAAATTAATTTCCTAATATTTTCTCCATGTTATTAAGTATCAGATAGTTTGTTTAGTTCTCATGTAGTACTTTATAACTATACCAATCAATTTGATTTTGCTTTTAAGTGCAAAATGATGTTTTAAATTGCAGGAGATCCACGAAGGGCTAGAATTTTCTGGTGAAGATGAAGCTGGATATTCGTTTGGAATTTTTTCTGTAAAATTTTCTAATGATGGCAAAGAGCTTGTAGCCGGAAGTAGTGACGATTCAATTTATGTTTATGATATTGAATCAAACAGACTTTCCCTTCGAATTCAAGCCCATACGGTAATACCATTGTTAGTAATAGTCTCGAGTTTACTTCTAAGTTATTGGTTTCGACAGCTTATAGTTTTTACCTGATGCAGTCAGATGTAAACAGTGTGTGCTTTGCTGATGAATCCAGCCATCTAATATATTCCGGAAGTGATGATAATCTCTGTAAGGTAATACCGTACACGTAAACATAAGTTTTTATTTATTTATATATCATTCTCATGGATAATGCCAGTTTTTCGCAATTAAAATTTTTTCGCTCATATTCGTCTTCTTTAATTCATGGAAATATTAATGTTATCATATTTAGGTTTGGGACCGACGCTGTTTCAGATCAAAAGGAAAGCCTGCTGGAATCCTGATGGGCCATCTAGAAGGAATTACATTTCTTGACAGCCGTAATGATGGTCGTTATTTCATTTCAAACGGAAAAGATCAGACAATCAAACTTTGGGATATCCGAAAAATGTCCTCTAATGCCACTCGGTATGCTAATCACTTATTTCTGTAAAGATACATATTAAAGATCTAACAGTTGATTGACGAGTCAAACATGGTCAATAGAAGTAGGCTTTATGCCTTTATCTAAATCGCTAAAGATGTTCAAATGATTACATTGTAAGTACCGATAACTATGACATATAAAGATATCATGATAATAAATTTTCAACGTTTTTTCAGCACTCCTGGGTACAGGAATTATGAATGGGATTATAGATGGATGGACTACCCACTTCGGGCTCGAGAGGTGAAGCATCCATGTGACCAATCTGTTGCAACATATAAAGGTCATTCGGTATTGCGTACATTGATACGCTGCTACTTTTCTCCAGAATATAGGTAAGTACACCAATTATGATTGGGGCACCATTAGGTCGTTTACGTAGTGAAGAAAATTTAAGAAAAGAGTAATTTTGTAGAATGTTAAAGTTTGAAACAAATAAAAATTAAAAAATGTACTCTTTCTGGGACGGAGGTTAAAAAGCTTTAGCATATGATGTTACATGTACTTCTTTTATAACATCTTTTTTTAAAATAACGGAACTTAACGGAATTCCTGTTTTATTTTCTCGCAGCACTGGCCAGAAGTACATTTATACTGGATCTCACGATTCTTGTGTTTATGTTTATGATTTGGTACGTATCACACTCTATACTTGAAATTTTTGTTTCATCGTAATGCATTATCGTGCTGTTATATAAGTTTCACAACAACATAAATGCTTGATATTAATTTTCCTGTAATGTTATTGATTCTAAAGTGAGATCTTACACCATGGAACCATAGAATAAAAACGCTTAAAGAATGGGCAATTTCAACCCATTTACTTATTAATAGGGTCAATTTGGGTTGTGTTTTTTGTTAAACGGGAGAAATAAGAAAAGTTAGCAAAAAGAAGAATGGGTCAATATGGGTGGTGTTTTTTCTCGAAAGTCGAAAGGGCAAAATGGTCAAATCAAAGATATTAGCTAAAAGGGAAACTCGTCAAATGGGTTGAAAGTCATCCAAAGCCTATCTAAATGCATACGACCATTTTTAGAAAGAAAAAAACAGTGGTTTGTTTGGATGGAACTCATTTTGACCATTTGTAGGTGAGTGGAGCTCAAGTGGCACGACTTGTTCATCATAAGTCAACCGTTCGGGACTGCAGTTGGCACCCTCATTATCCAATGCTTGTTAGTTCCTCATTCGATGGAGATATTGCAAAGTGGGAATTCCCTGGTAATGGAGAGAGCCCGATTCCTGTGAACACAGGTAGGCCTCGCAGACGACATTTTGATTGAGAAAACACTACCAAATCCGTAAGTCGTTCTTTCAAATCGGTAAAAAAAAGAATTAAGAAAGATTGAACAAATGATTGAAGAAAATGACTTTTTGTTGTGTAAGATTTATTTTCACAGAAAAAGATTGTACAGAAATGATAAATTCTTTTTTCAGTAAGTGCAACTGAATTTATATTTATATATATGTACAATTATATATGTACCCCAAAATAAAAAGGTGAAGTTTGGTGTCGTTTTGAGCCATATTTTTCTATGTACGTATAGTGTATGACTTATATCATATCTATACGTATAACTTATTATATACGATGTTTGATGCATGACATACTAGTTATTGTTATGTTCTTGGTCCATTTCCGATCATCAATTCTCATACTTATACATAATTTTTTGATCACTTATAGTAGCCTTTATAAATTGCTATGGGATTATATCTATATGATTATATACCGCTATCGTTAGTTAGTCCAGGGGTGCGAAATTCCAAATTCAATCAACCTTTTGGACAATTATAATCGTCAATAACTTTCAAAATTCTTAAAGACGAGTACATAAGGTTGTACGCTTTAGAAACACAAAAAGAATGCACAGTGCCGGACCTATGTGTAATGCTGGACGGCTTCAAGCATCTATGTGGTGGCCTCCAATTGCATCTGGAACAAACTAATTCTGGCCAGGATCAGCACAACCTCTTGAAGGATAGGCAATGAAAGGCTCCCTGCAGCAAGGATGAATCTCGATCACCAGGTCATCAATTTATATTCAACCAAATGTCCATCTTGTGATAAATCTCGATCACCTGGACATCAATTTAATTAGAACCACATAGCCGTCTTGAGGGTGAGCGAGGAGGGCGACTGCGTAAGGGGGACGAAGCTTATAAATGACAAAAAGGGGGTGACCTCCAAATTTAGGACCATTAAGCTTAATTTTCTATAATTTTTATACTTATTCTAAAAAATATTATTTTAAATGTAAATTAATTACATGATTGGCCCTCCTAAATTAATATAACTATATTTCGACCCCTCTAATGACATACCGCAATGTGCTACATATATATCTATATCTATATCTATATACTCTTATAATTTAAAAGCTCATGTGTCATGTAAATAAGCATTGAAAATTGAGGTGGTAAAACATAAGGGGAACTTGACAACTTATAATTTGGGGGAATCGTTTTGTATCAAGTAACGTCTGTTTTCAATTGCAATCGTTTTGTAGTTTGCTTTTTAATAGTGCTGAATATCATGTTCATATTTGATTTCATTATCGTTTATCGAGAATTAGTTTGCTACGCGTTTGATAACTTTGGTTTTCAAGGACAAAGGAATGAAAAACAAGCACTTATGTTTTTATGTTTTAGTTGCTTCATTTTCGTTATGAGATTGTTCTTAATGTTTTTGGTGCATATCATGAGTAGTTTTGCTAGAAAACATTCATATGTTAGTATACTTTTACTTTCAGGTTGAGGTTTGATGTATATGGAGTAATCGACACGATTGAGGCCGAGCTGGCTGTTAGCAATAAAAAGAAAACATATTAGTATCTACTTTTCCTAAACACACTTTTAGAGGCTAATAGAACCTAATAAAGATTAATCTCCGTTCTTATTTTAAGAGTATCTATTTTTTTCATCGTTATCGTGAGACTATTATATTACTCGTTCTCAGTTATGTAGGAATGAATGTGTTGGTGTACATTGAAAGTAATTGAAAAAGGAATTAACCTTTAGAAATCAAAATACATGCCTTACACCTTACACAGGTAACTTTGATGTATCAAAATTATCAATAAAATAATCGTTAAACATATTCCATAAGCATGGATTAGTTGTTTGTTGGTGTGATTCCTTACACTATCTCTATCCGTCCATCGGACGGGGTTTAAACTAGTAATTTAATGTATTAGAAGTTGTATCAGTTAAAAATATCTACGGAAAATAAAATTACTTGATTGAGGAGCTTTATCGATGGTAAAAAAAAATATTGCATTTGCAGTAATTAGTATTTTTCATCGGCCAGACAAAACTTTAATTTCAAAGAGTCATTTTTTCGTACTTAAACATATTTTGTCCAAAGCCTCTCACTTACTTAGAGACGACCATGTAGAACCATAGCATACTTCTATTTTCACTACTATAAATAATAATATGTATAATAACTTTAATCTCGTGTCATTTCATCTTTTAATTTTACGGAAAGATTGTTTGATAATTAAATTATAAAGGAAAAACTGTTATTATTACTCAGAAAAAATAAGACACGTTAAGAAATGAAATTCTACACGAAATACATTTATTCATTCGAATAAAATGTACGTAAGTTTGGTTGAGTTATGTTGTAGTGTGTAATTGGTCTTCATGTGTCTATATATGATTTTTTTTTTAATGTAAAAATCTACGTTATTTTAGAATTATTATCAAGAGTGATTCAAGTTTTTCGATTATCACTAGGCAAACGAATCACTGTTTTCTTATCTGATTATATTTTAACATACATTTTTAAATTTTTGATCGACATATAACAAATATAATCAAGTTTCAAAATCTGTGTTATTATAAGAAACACAATACTGTAGACTTAATTATGATTTAACCAAAATAAAATCCAATTGCATCTACCATCATCATTTTAAAGGTTTATGATATTAACATGTTATCTCATCATCGATCCTAAAACGTATATGTCACATCCCGTTCAGACGGAAACTCGAGGTGTATAATATCATAGGTATCAGAAGACAAGATTACATCGAATAAAACTACAACATTAAGTTTACAATAATAAAATTCAAGAGTTACAACAATACCAAATAAAACAACATAAAAATCAGTTTGTGGCTTAAATAGAAACTAAACTGTCTTTTCAAACGTCCACACAAAATCCAAAGACAAAGAATGTAACTCCAAAATCGATGCAAATCTCAATCTTTTGAAAAGCGTTAAAATACGACGTCAACATAAAGTTGGTGAATAATTCGCATAGTTTAAGTGACAACCATGCATTCAATTATGTAATAAGAACAACTTTAAATTATAAGTAATAAGAGTTTATAAGTAAGTGTCTTGCTTTATAACATAAGTGTGAGAACATTTCCCTAGACATCAACTATTACATCTGAACGTGACAAGTAAACCGACTAACCTCCACCTTGGCGTATCAAACCAAGTATAGCAACGAATAAGTAAACGGTCATAACATCGACTCATAGGGACAGATTACCATCGTCATCCTATATGAACAATGAGGGTGCAAAATAGTCCAAAGAGTCCAAATAATCAACTTTCGCTAGAATTTACGAATATTACATATTTACTTATAATTTCTCGTTTTATAAGTCTACTTTAATATTATACCATTTTTATGTTATTATACCTACAATATGAAGTTAATATGTTTAATATGTTAACAACTTACATTTTTATCCATTTTTATCCACATTCATCTATTTTATATATTACTTAGACGAATTAGGTGATAATTAAGAAAATGTAAAGAGAATTAGGGACTATTTAGAGAAGACCGAAGACCTCCGCAATAATATCAATAAATCGCCGAGAAACGGTCACGAACTCAAACCCGGAAAATGAGCTCAAAGGATGGTGGTGGTGAGGATCCAAGCTCCAAACACAAAAACACACACACCATGTTAATACGAGAGCTTAGAAAGAAAAGTAAGAGTAAGATTTATTGAGATTTTTACTTCCCAAACTTAAGATGACGGAATCTCAAGGTGGTAAATGAAAATTCGGACCAAACGATGAAGATTGTGGAAGGTAGAACCATGTAAATCACATGAAAAGAAATATCTAAAAATCTCTAACAAGAATATGAAGAAAAGAAGAGCTTAGATGAAGATTTTATGGTGAAATCACTTACCAAATGGTGGAAAATCAAAGGAGATGATGAAGAATATGATGGAATACTTCTTTTAGCTCAAACCCACTCAATTATGTGTTTATTTTTCCCCATACTTTATGGAAATTGAGAGAGAAATGAAGTGAAAATGAATGGTGGAGGTGTTGAAATGAAAAGTGAATATGGGATGAGATCTAAAAGATGAAAATTTTACGAGAGATATATGGAACCATCTCTTAGATCTTGACTAGGGTCAAATAGACCATTTTAGAAAGATTCCAGGGAGAAATCACGTAAAAGGGGTAGTGTGAATCTCCAAGAGAGTGAAAAAGAGTTTTAAACTTTTCTGTCCGGCCCCCTGACTGCGTCGCAGTCCATAGTGATTGCGGTGCAGTCGTTTACCCTTTTACTTCTCGTTAAAGGACCAGATTTGTAATATATTTAACGTTAGTTCTCGTTAAAGGATTAACTTTTATAATATTTTAACGTTAATTTTATTTAAATAATCGAAGGCATAAACACCCTAACTTATCTTAAGAGCATACTATCTACAAGACACTTAGGTATCTAAAACGCTTACGTCACGAAAGACAAAACAACAAATAAAACTCGACTAAATAAACAAATAAAACGTGGTACAAACATGTAATAACATCAATAATCAATAACGCACAATAAATAACGATAATGACAACCGAATTGAAATTGGAAAAAATCGCGGTTGTCACTCTATATCTTTAATCTTTAATATATAATAAAAGAGATGCCTTCAATGCCATATGACGAAATAAGGTCTTTTAGATGGATTAACTTGCTTGATTTTACCCGTTAGATCAGATTGATGATGTCGATTATTTTCACTTTAAACCCTCTGACAATACATAATTACATTTTCTATTTCATTACATCTACACTTAAATAAAAAAAACATAATTCTAATTTACTTATAAATCGCTCAATTTGAATTATGATTTACTTTATTGTTATTCTTAAATCTCCTAATACAAAGTATCAAAACATGTGTATAAATGTAAATGTGTATATGTTATTATAACTATAAACATGTGTAAACGTAAAAATATATATGTTATTATACGTGTAAAATTGTGTTCTCATAATAACTTAATATCTACATAAAATTAAAATTTTCGATTCAATTTTTATCTTTATCCGCTCTATCGTGGAACAATAATCTAGTTCACTCTATATAAACTTTTTAAAAATCTATAAATACAATAATCATTAAATTTTGAAGAAGTTCATAAACATAAACGTTTTTCATTTTATCTAATCAACAACACCACCAAAATACCAAATTATAGATGCTGATTATAATAAACTTCTTTATTATATATAAATCTTTGTTAAATATCTAACTAGAGATATACGTACAAAGATCAAATTACACATAATTAATGTTTTTCGATTGAAGGGGACGAGGGATTAGGGAGGACAGGTTTCAGAGACTCTATCTTCTTTGCCTTACAATCATGATCACATAAACATATTTCGACAGTAAAACAATGTCCAACGGAATTGAATCCATGTTTCGCAATACATAAACTCTCACAAGTAAAATAGTTGCACCCGTTAGGAATTTTATACACCGATCTACATGGTTCATCCGGGCGCGAGAGAACTTCCATTCCTGCAAATTTATAACGCATATTTCGTATAAGTTAATAATTATACGATTTTTTTTTATTAGTGAGCTAAGTGAATATGATGTTACCTGTTAAAAAAATGAGACAAATAAAAACACTGAAAAACATGGATTTTGTCATGCTAATCAAGTTGTTGTGTGATGTTTATGTTATGTTGAATTACTTGATTTGACATGATTATTTATACACATTTTTTTTTTTAAATTGTATTTATTATTGGTTGATAGTAATTAACACATAATATATTTCTCATGGGGTGATTACTGCCACTTAATAAGGCTTGCTTAAATTTATGGTTAGTAATACTAAAATCCTAATTAGTAATAACAAAATAAAGAGTAAATCTCATAAACACTTCCTATGATTTGTATAAAGCTATAAATTTCGTTCATAAGTTTAAAATATTATAGTACTCGTTAATTTTAAGATTAACTAATTACTTTAAATGGACGAAAAATATAATTAATTCCCCTCCATAGATAAATGGTGTAAATTTTAAAGTTAAAAACAAAATCCATAGTTTAGGATATATCATAGGATTTGATTTATATAATTTACTATAAAATAAAGGATTATTTAATCACAAAAGACGCGTTACGTGTTTTTAAAAGTGTCCGGCATATTTATTCGTTTATTTTATAGTAATTAACTAGACAAATTTTAAAAAAATATAAAAATCCATTTTTGAAATCTAATATATAAAACAATTTTCTCATATTAACACATGATTCTAATGAATATCATCTAACGAAATTTCACATTTTCGTCGGATATACAAATGATCGAAAAACAATTATGGGGACTATTTAAGATGTTATGTTTGTTAACTTTTTAAAGATGTTTTGATAGGTTGAAACTACGATATTTTTTTAATTTTTTTTTGACACTTATTATGGGGAAAATTAAGTAAAAGGATTTGACTTAGTTTGGGACGAAAAGATTTTAATAGATTTTAAAGTAAAGTTGTATATATCTTTATCAAATTAAAATTATTACATTTGTCAACGTTATTGTTAGAACAACGATTGTCAAACATAAAGATTAGGTGATGTTAACCTTGGATCTCATGTGATGATCACAATGCAAACCCAACAAGTTCTTGACGAACCTAGGGTGATCAAGGTTGAGGATGAGAGTGAGAGTATATGAACTCTGCGTTAAGGTTTAGTGAGTGTTAATGAGATGAAAAAGTGTGCATGGACAATGATTTGGACCATGTATTTATATGGCCAATGTCAAGTATATGGAACGTTAATCATTAATGATGATCATGAATACTTGAACGGTCTTAATCATTAATATATGTAACGTCTTATTATTATGACGACAATAAAGCAGTCACATACGCTGTCAACTTGGACAGGCGGTTTGACAGACGCGGTCCGCTTGACGGACGCGGTCCGCTTGACGGACGCGTTCCGCTTGACGGACGCGTTCCGCTTGACGGACGCGTTCCGTTTGACAGACGCGGTCCGCTTGACAGACGCGGTCCGCTTGACAGACGCAGTCCGCTTGACAGAGGGAGTCCGCTTGAACAGACGTGGTCCGCTTGACAGACATAGCTTGACTTTGACAGCTGACAGCTGCTGACAGCCTGTCTGGGTTTGGTTGTAGTAGCGAGCTTTAAGTAAAAAAGCTCAATTATTATCTTTAGGATATATACATAGGTAATCCTACTAACCTCATCATGCCCCCGAGTTAGGATTTGCCAAAACAACGGTTTACAAGTCGTAACTATCAGTACTCGTAAGTAAAAAAGCTCAATTATTATCTTTAGGATATATAACGGTTTTTTTTTTTGTTTTTTTGTTTTTTTGTTTTTCAAATCCGGAGTAGCGAGCCAAGTACCAGGGAATTAGCCTGGTACCGGCGGTATAATCAAAGCCGGGTACCGGCTGTTTAGGCCAGGTACCGGCAGTACCGAGTAACAAAAGCCGGGTACCGGCTGTTAGGGCCTGGTACCGGCGGTTCGTGTGAGGGTGCCGGGTACCGGCAATTGTAGCCGGGTACCGGCGGTTTGGGGATCGAGCATTCCGGATACCGGGAGTTTTTGCACCGTACCGGCAGTTTAAGCCCGGGCAAGCAAAGGGTACCGACTGTTTAAGCCCTAGTACCGGTGGCAATCTAACAAAGCCAGGTACCGGCGGTTCGTAGCCCGTGTACCGGCGGCGACAAACAAAGCCTAGTACCGGCTGTACTCTCTTGGTGTACCGGCTGTTTTGATGTTTTAAGTTATAAGCTAAACCTTCTAACTGTAATTGTTTGTCTTGCAGCAGGTTTAGCTGGTTGCTTAATTAGTAATGTTTAATATACCTTGTTATTTATTAGGCATATGGCGTTGTCTAGGCTTAGCGTTGCTTTGTGTGACATTGTCTAGCTTTTAAAAATAATGTGTTTATTGGATGATCAAGCCAATAACACTTTTTTGTTTTTTTATCTTTTTATTATGGATGTTGTCCATGACACCGTCTTGGGTGTGCATGACAGTGTGTAAATTTGGTTGTGCCTATGACACTTTCTTGAGGACCCATGGTTTCTTTGCATGCCAATGACATAGGTAGATTCCGATGTATGCTTCATACTGTGCCTGTGACACTGTGCCAATGGCACTTTTGTTGGTTAACCTTTACTTTGTTTACTCGCGAGGATTGTCGCTTCCCAGTGAGAAGTGCTTATCTTTTATCAAGTAGATTAAAAGACGAATATGCTTGTATGTTATTTGGCCAGACAAGGTTGTCTTTCTTGGCTTCATACATGTTGTATTGAACTATGTTCTTACTTGTGTACGTGCGCATGCGTGTTCAAGTTGTGACATTGTATGTAATTAAAGTGCATGTTTGGCTTTAGACTGAGATGTCTATTGTGGCCTTATGCTTTTTGTATTGAATCCTTACTTCAATATTTATATGTTTATGCAAATATCATAGAAAAATGATATTGTGAGATAATATTGGGATACAAGATCAGACCAAATGCTATTATTGCCAGTTTCATACATGACCATGACATTCCATGTGCCTGGAAACATTTATTGAAAACATAAAGGAAAAAATGACAGTAAAGACTATTGCACCTTGATAGGTCAGTTCATATTGGCTCCCTCATGTATCATGAAGACATGGCCATCAGGTGGTCTGGGGTGTTCTGTGTCTTCCCCCTTCTTTTGCCAGGCGTAATTCTTCTTAGGTGGAGTTTTATTTGCTTGCTGCTTAGCGCCAGGGACAAGGTGTTCTAGCTTGCCTTCTTCCAAAGCCCGTCTGATTTCCCTTTTGAGCTCTCTACATACATTTGTGGCGTGTCCATGGTCTTCATGGAAATCACAATATTTATTCATGTTTTTCGTACCTGACCTATGCTCCATCTGGGGTGGAGGTGCGAAGGTAGCGCACACCTGCTCTGTTATCAAGATTTCTTTTGGTGTTTTGCTAAGAGCAGGCTCGGACGCATGTTTATCGTATGGGCCAAACCTCCTGTTGCTCCTTTCATCTCGTCGAGTGTCGGTCCATGACTTGCCGCCTACCTCTCTTGTCAGGGAGACAGTTTTCTTTGACCTTAGATAGTCATATGCCCTGTCCGTGGCTTCTTTGAAAGTAATTGGAGTTCTCTTGATTAACTTTTCTTGCAGTTGTCCTGGAAGCAGGGAAAGAGTAAAGCCAGAAATTTGTTGACTCTCTGGTAACATGGCAATCTTATGGCATTCTTGTGTGTACCGCTGGATAAAGTCACGCAACCCCTCTCCTTCTTTTTGTCGTATCAAATGAGCCTCTATATGAGTTCTATGTTGCTTCTTTTGTTGTACAAATTGAGTCACAAACTTGGCTTTTAGATCTGCGAAATCTTGAATACTCCTCTCAGGCAAGTCAGCAAACCAATCACGGGCGAAACCTTGTAATGTTCCAGGGAACATGTGGCAAGCGACTGGTTCTAACCATTTCTCCGTCATAATAGCCTGTTCAAACAGAGCAAGGTGGTCGTCTGGATCACGAGTACCGTCATAAGTACCAACAACGGACGGGACTTTTTGCTTATCTGGGAGTGGGAATCTGGCAACCCAGTCACAGAACTTTGAACTAACCACTGACAAAGGCATAGTGGCTGCACGGGGTGGAACTGCTGCTGTCACTAGGGTTTGTAACACTCTGAGCATGTCGTTAGATGTGTCCCGTGGTAGAGGTGGTGGTGGGGTGTGTGTGCTTGGTTGCCTTAGCCGCTCCCGGAGTTGTGACAACGGATCCACTGGCTGTACGGGCGCTGGCTGAGGCGTTGGGCGCAATGCCTCCACTAACTGTGACAACATATCTGACGAAGCAGGTGGTGGTGGCTGAGTGCTCTGAGCCAACCTTCTAAGCAGTTCCACAATGGGATCCTCCTGAACCCCTTGAGTAGCGGGCTGGGAAGCAATCGAAACAGGTTGTCTTACAAGATCCGTGCCATCCTCCTGAGAGCTTGTCCCGTGGGACAAAAGAGACTGAAGTGGAGGGATGGATGTCACTGGTGGTGGTGAAGTAAACATACTTGTTCCCGCCAGCCCTGTGGAAAAAAGGGGACTAGTTAAAGAGGGATACCCTCGTGTTGACCTTAGGTCCGACACTGTCCACTCAGAATCCACGTATGATTCTGGCATTGTGGTATGAACAGGTGAAGTTATCACCGCTTCCGGTGGAGTGGTAGTCACAATAGTGGTTATTTCTGGCGCTGAAGAAGTGATATGCGATGGATGTGTTGCCTCCATGGAAATGGTTGATTACTTAGAAAAAAGAAAAAAAAAAAATTTGGAAAAATGAAACGCCGTTTAAAAAACTAGTCCCACGGATGGCGCTAATGTTAGAACAGCGATTGTCAAACACAAAGATTAGGTGATGTTAACCTTGGATCTCCTGTGATGATCACAGTGCAAACCCAACAAGTTCTTGACGAACCTAGGGTGATCAAGGTTGAGGATGAGAGTGAGAGTATATGAACTCTGCGTTAAGGTTTAGTGAGTGTTGATGAGATGAAAAAGTGTGTATGGACAATGATTTGGACCATGTATTTATATGGCCAATGTCAAGTATATGGAACGTTAATCATTAATGATGATCATGAATACTTGAACGGTCTTAATCATTAATATATGTAACGTCTTATTATTATGACGACAATAAAGCAGTCACATACGCTGTCAACTTGGACAGGCGGTTTGACAGACGCGGTCTGTTTGACAGACGCGGTCCGCTTGATAGACGCGGTCCGCTTGACAGACGTGGTCCGCTTGCTTGAAAGACGCGGTCCGCTTGACAGACGCGGTCCGCTTGACAGACGCGGTCCGCTTGACAGACGCGTTCCGCTGACAGACGCGGTCCGTTTGACAGACGCGGTCCGCTTGACAGACGCGGTTCGCTTGACAGACGCGGTCCGCTTGACAGACGCGGTTCGCTTGACAGACGCGGTCCGCTTAACAGAGGGAGTCCGCTTGAACAGACGTGGTCCGTTTGACAGATGCAGTCCGCTTGACAGACATAGCTTGACTTTGACAGCTGAAAGCTGCTGACAGCCTGTCTGGGTTTGGTTGTAGTAGCGAGCTTTAAGTAAAAAAGCTCAATTATTATCTTTAGGATATATACATAGGTAATCCTACTAACCTAATCAGTTATTAAAAAAGTATTATGTTACACTTTGACAATGTTACGTTTAATAAAATAAGTAATGCTAATCCTTATCTTTTCTTCTCTTTTTAAAATTCGATTTTGTTAAAAGGTGCCATAGTCATATTGATTAAAAAACTGATTTTTATTGATGTTGTCAATTCCTAAAATTATTTTTAAAATATATCCTTCTTACTAAACTTATATGTATGTACTATGTGTATTAAAAACTGAAAGTAAACTAGGTTTATAACTTAGGTGAATATTTTATTGTACATAAGCTCTTATTATATATAAGAATAAACGGAGTTGGAATCCATATTGATGCTATTTGGAAAGAGCGAGTCTTGTTGATTGTGATGTATACAGCATAACTGCCGTCTTTATAATTGCCGAACTTTTCCCTAAAAATCGGTGAAAACCTTGTCACTCTTGACTTACCTATAGCTTTCTTTTGGCTTCACTGGAATCAGATGTTGTAGATGATCAAACTACCGCCGTTCTAAGTTCTTCTTACTAAACGAAGTTAAGACTAAAGTTTTGGAACTGAAGTTTGCAACTTTTTTTAGCGAAGCTTAGTAAAAATCCGTCCTTCGGCTACTTTGGATCAAGGGTAGAGATAGGAAGTAAGTCAAAGGTAGATCAACAAAAGTTTTAGTATGGGAAGAGTCAGAGCGAGGGGAGAGACTTTCTAAACGAAGGTTAGTCTAAGTAAGGAAATGGGCACGCTCACATCGAAATAACTGCTCTCTCCCTTATGAGAGTTAGACAGCTTAGAGAGCTCCTCAAAGGGTTAGTTCTCACTCTGTTTTGGAGACCCCAAGATTGTCTTTCCCTATGTTTCCTAGTCTATAATGTCTAATGGGCCCTGTGATGCTTAAGGTTGGGCCCATCATACTCTTTAAACATATATATGTTTTCCGCGCTTGTTGAGCGGTCAAACTATTTGTAACTGAAGTTCTTTCCTAATAACTTAAGAGCAGAATCGAAGGAATTCCTTCTTCATCTCGAAATAGGAAAGGGGAGGAAATTCCTAAACCTTGTAGCTAATGGGCACTTGTTGTATGTCTGGAAGCTCGCGAGTGGAGCTAGTGGAGCGATGTGCATGGAGCGGGCAATCTTAGGTCATCTTCCATATGGTCATATACTATTATATATGTAGTTAAGTTAAGTTGTACTTGTCAAGTTGTCATCCCCCAAGTTACACATTATTTACATTGTAATTTTATATTATTTTTTTCCGTCTATTTTTGTTTAAGTTTTGCTCTCGTCACGTCGGTCATAATAATTTAATTATTATTTAAAACAATGTGTGAATGGAATGTATACTTTTTGCAAAATAAAATTAGATTATGGACTGAAGTTAAAATTTGAAGGAAAATATTTAAGGTGTCCTTTGGGGACATGAAAGTAGTTTCAAATTTAAGAATGGAAAGGTGGGAGTCTTACAAGCCAGTAATGGTTATGTTGCTATTGCAGTTTGCATTTGCAGGAATGACCATATTATCGAAAGCTTCTTTCTCGCAAGGAATGAGCCCTCGAGTTTTTGTTTTCTATCGACAAGCTTTTGGAACTTTGTTCACGGCTCCCCTTGCTTACTTTTCAAGGTAACTGATCTTATATATTATCAAAATCCTATGACTTTTTTTTTTTTGAAAGATCGATATGATCGTTGTATTTTGAGTTGTATCTCATGATTCAGCAGAAACCATAGCTTGTTTTCATGCTTATGAGTCTATTTTGTTCGACTTATTTTCCATAAGTCCATTTTTTTGGCTTAAAACATGAAAATAAGCCGAAAAAATGAAATTAGGTAAAATAAGCTGAACAAAAGAAGACTGTAAACCGAAATAAACAAAAACAAAAACTAAGAAAGACTCTTTAGCTTTTTTGGTTTCTAAATTAATCAAGTTCATAAAGAATTTTCTATTTTCTATTTGATTTCAACATCTTTACATATCGAATGTAGGAGTACAACAGAGAGATTGATGGGATGGAAGAGCTTTTTGTTGATCTTTATTACAACCTTAATTGGGTAAATTTATATCCTTTGTTTATGTTTTGTAATATATCTAAGCAAATATATAGTATAGTCTTTCTTAAAAATCGTTTTAATTTTTTGCAGAATAACAGGCACCGAGATGCTTGTATACCAAGGCGTAAGTTTGGCCTCATCATCAGCAGCAAGTGCGTTGCTTAATCTTATTCCTGCCGTCACCTTTGTTTTGGCATCAGTTGTAGGGTAAGTACTAAGCTAGCATCAATTGTAGGGTAAGTACTAAGCTAGCATCAATTGTAGGGTGACGGCAGGGCCGTCTTCGAGGGCGGGCGAGATGGGCGACCGCACAGGGCCTCCAAAATTTCACGGGCCTCAAAATTCTACTATTTGTCTATATAGATTCGATAAACTATATATATTCTATTAACTATATATGGATTTATCAACTAAATATGACATTATAAAATATATTACTAGGTTTGATGTTTTTCAATTAACAATTACTCGTTATATATTTAAAACAAACTTTTAATTTTATGACCTTATCTTTGTGGTATAATAATGTTTGGTCCCGGGCCTCGAGAAAACCTATTTTGCCCGGGGCCTTTAAAATCCGACGGCCCTGGGTGATGGCAAGAATAAGAATTTATACCCGGCAAAATCAACCCATTCCCTAAAATTTGGGTTAGTTGGGTCAATTTATCTAGTCTTGCGGATCAAATTGGGTCATGTATTATTTGTCAATGGGTCAATATGGGTTTTAACATAAATATATTAAGGATGAAATGGGTCCAAATGGGTGTGAGAAAATTACCTCATGGGTTGAATTAGTTTATCCGTCCATTCATTCAAAAAACAAAAACGAATAAATTTCTGAACATGATTTCTTTATAAATTATATATTTTCTTTTAATAGTATTTAATTATATATTTTCTTTTAAAAGCTAAAATGCATTTGACATCAACACGCAATTATTCAAAACATTTTTATTTATTGAAATACACGATCCATATAGATATATATTCGACATAAATTTAGAAATGACGTTCCATACACTTTAGAAATGATCTTTTTGACTCGTGAACCAGCTCGTTTTATCAAGTCTATAAAACTTGAATGAAATAAAAACAATATAATAAAGAACCCATTTTGACCCGCACCCGTTTTGACCCGCACCCATTTTGACCCGCACCTGTGTGATACATTTTTTAACTGACCCGTATTGACCCACACCCGTTTTGACCCGCATCCATTTTGATAAGTAACCCAACCCAACCCAACCCGTCCATTTTGCCAGGTCTATATTAAGCATATAACACAATCTTATATGACCTTTTTTGGCTTTTTGAATGTTTTTAGATTTGAACCAATAAATATTCAAAGCCTCAGAACCATCGTGAAAATATTAGGGACGCTTTTGAGCGTTAGTGGTGCTGCTACAATGGCACTAATCAAAGGCCCCAAACTTCTAAACGGAAACTTGTCTTCATCTACTTCTTTGTTACTAAATTCACCGGGAAATGATAACCTTTGGCTTCTTGGTTGTTTATGTGTCTTTGGTGGCTGTTGTTGCTGGTCATCTTGGCTAATTATTCAGGTACGTAACGCACATGTAACATCTACATCGTGCAAAAACAATTATACATTGATCTTATTGATAGTGTCAATGTATTCAAGTTTGTGTAAAACGATAAAAATAATTGCTCAAATGTATTTAATTAATCCCGATGGTTTTCTGTAAATGATTAAAAAACCCGTGAATCTAATGGGCGATCGTGGGATTGCTTATACAAGCTACACTAAACTAGAATACACTATCTAAGTATGACAGTTATCTAAGTTTAACAGGTACCGGTCACTAGAAACTACCCTGACCACCTATCTTTATCAGCTTGGACATGTTTTTTTTCAATGGTACAATCTGCAACGATTACATCCTTTACCGATCCATATTTGGAATCTTGGGAAATTAAGTCATGCTTGCAACTTGGAACTTGTTTATATGCGGTAACTACATACATTCGTTAGATACTTATAATTAAAATTCATTAATTTGTCCTTGTGCTAAAACTTATAAGGACACTAGATTTATGATCAATGGTCCTTTATTAGGGTCTTGTGGGTTCGGGACTTAAGATATTTGTGCAGTCATGGATTATCGCAAGGAGGGGTCCTGTGTTTTCAGCAATGTTCCAGCCTTTAAGAGCAGTCGTTGTGACCTTTCTAGCGTATATGTTTTTACAAGAACAGATATACATTGGAAGGCAAGTGAAATTAATTAATCTCATGATTATTACATTAAATTTCACTATAGAAGCATGCTTAGTTTCGTCGCTTGCTAATAATAGCCAAGAAGTTTTGTGACACTTTTTTGTGTAATAATGTAAACGTCTATTTCTTATCTTCAGCGTGTTAGGCGCACTTGGAATAGTGAGCGGGTTGTATATTGTGTTGTGGGGTAAAGCCAAAGATGCCAATGTACTGAAGGAGGAACTAGAAAAGATGACGATGATATCACAATATGATCAAACCAATATCGTTCAAGCTATGGTTGGCGGATCTAACCTAGAAAACCCGCTTTTGACTAAAAAATCAACAAATTTTGATTCAAGTTCTTCGAACCAAGTATGAAATCTCAGTTAAACCCCTAAATTACTCGGGTTGACATTTCACCAAGTCAAATGAATAGCCTAAAGCGGTTTGCTTTGGCCTGGTTTTTTGTTTTTGTTTTTGTTTTTTACAATAGCTATACTCATTAGTACTATAAATGAATATTTGTATATATATTTGCATTCGGTAAATGACTCATTTTGGGGTAAATGTCTCATTTTGAGTCAAATGTAGCCGCTAGAATACCAAGGTGAGTTTTGAGTTTTGGTGTTGCTTTAGCTATATTTTATATGAATGTATGGTGTATGACTTATAGCATTGTAACTAGCTTATTGACCCGCGATAACTAGAAAAAACATTATCGAAACTATTATTATATCGAAAGCTAATACCGTAAAGCATTAACAACGTATGACAACATCATTCGTTGAATAGTTTTTAGCAATCACTCTTGCGCTATTACTTTTCGATATATTAATAGTTTCGTATAACTATGCGAATGTTTATCGAAGTTGATTTAAAACTTGTGATTATTCCTTACAAATAATGATACTATATATAACTAAAGCGAGTTTTGTATAAATACGTGTTGATAAATTACATTACAATAAGAGCCTTGTATAACTAAAGCTAAAGTGTTAAAACAAATACCTTATTAGATGCCAATTTCTTATATTTTACCAAACATTACTCAAACCAACTCATTCAAATGTAAATGGGTCGCCAAAAGACAACAAACTCACCTGCAAAACGCATGTGCCATACAAATTTTAAAAAGGAGGTGTGACATCCCGTATTTTCGAAGTATTAACCGTTTATCTTTATTTTTATCGCTTTGTTTGACTTATTGATTTTCCTTGTGATTATGCATGTTTTATGTGATTTGTCGGGGTTTATTTTATTTGTTGGTTCGTCCTCAGTGACGGAAGCGTTTTATGTGACAACCACGACTTTCGAGGTCTTATTCCGACATTTCCGTATATCGTTTTATTTATCGATGTTCCTTTTTTATCCTATTATTTATTTATTTTAGTTATTTTACGTTTATGGCGTATTCCGTATTATTTGTGTGCGTCACGCATTCGTATGTTTTACATTTTGTCGGGATATTATATTATGTGGTTTCCGCGTCGGAAACGTATTAAAACCTAAGTTCCCAAATATGAAAGTCTCGGTTAAACATTATACACCAATTCTCTCACTTGCTAGAAACCACGTGCTTAGCCAAGAGATCATATCGAGTCTAAGCATATAATGAGCAAACAACAGTTTGTCCTGGCATTAATGCTAAGCCAGATTAAATGGCTAATCACATCATATCAAGTTTTCTAATGATGCCAAAGAACTTGAAGCTGGAAGTAGCGATGATTCAATTTATATTTATAATATTGAATCGAATAGATTGTCCCTTCGAATTCAAGCATGCGGTAATACCATTATATGCTAGGTAATTCCACTTCATGATGATTTGCTCAATATTTAATTTTCACCAAGAATGACACTAGAAAATCGTCGCCTCGTAATTACATACTCATAACTAGAGGGGATAAAATGGGTCGGATCGACCCAAAACACATCTTCCCTAAATTTTTATGTTTTTATAAACAATAAGTGTCACACTTATGTTTTTATAAACAATAAGTGTGATCATATTTGACACACCTATTGTTTTTATAAACAATAAGCCGGATTAAGTGACATACATATATAGTTGAGTAGGTTGTGAGCTGATACATTGGAGAGGAGTGGAGTTGCAGACTATGATCAGTAGTACCACGAACATAGCGTTCAAAGCATGAAAATGAGTCTCATGAGGGTTTGCATAAACAAACAAACTTGTTATACTGCTTAAGTGATATCAGGTCGAGTGAAAGTGAGGTACTATAGAGCACCACAAGACTACGATATAAAGTAGGATCTAAGACGGGAGGACCCGAGGACCAAAGTTTGAAATCCGTGTCAACATCCGTCTTGCAAGGATTACAATTAAGCATACTCGCATGTTCAATAAGATCAACTGCGTATTGTTGTTGAGACAAGAACATACCACCACAAGTCCGGGGCACAAAAATACCCAAAAAATAGCGAAGAGAACCCAAGTCAATCATGGAGAACTGATGTCTAAGTGTGGGGGAATTGAGAACAATATCATCCATATATAGTAAAAGATACGTAATAGTGCGGAACCACGCTGAAAGATAAGCAAAAAGGAATTTGTTGTGTTGTGTTGTGATGAACATCAATACGAGTGACATAAGTGGAAAACCGCTAAAACCAGGCACGAGGGGTTGTTTGAGACCATAAAGAGACCGCTTCAAGAGCAAAGATAATCAAGTGGCTTATGCATGTAAACTGTCTCATTAAGAAAACCATTCAAGAATGCATTCTTAACATCACGTTGATGAATTGACCAATTCCGCGATAATGCCAAGCTAAGACCAATCTGAATAGTAGATGGTTTAACAACCAGACTAAAAGTCTCGTCACAATCAATACTCTTCTGCTGCCCACGACCCTTAGCAACAAGACGAGCTTTGTAACGACTAAGCGAACCATCGGCATTATATTTTAGTTTAAACATCCACATACAAGTAACACCGTTAGCATCTTTAGGACGTGGAACAAGAACCCAAATATTATTTTTAATAAGAACATTATTTTCATCTACTATTGCTTTTTTCCAGTGAGGGTTTTGAAGTGCCTTGTTTCTGTGAGCGGGGAACAGTGGAAGGAGAAAAGACATGGAGATTTAATCTAGCGATGGGTTTGATTGTGCCAAGACGAGAACAAGTCATCATGGGATGTTCTGAAACAGGTGGAGGTGGCGAAGCAGGTAGGGTAGAACCGGGAGTAAAGTGTACGGAAGAACCCGAGCTCGAAGAGGAAGAAGGCTCAACGGACGAAATGGAGCCAAGAGGTGTTATCCCGAGAGATGAATTAGACTCGGGAGAAGTAGACTCGGCTGTAGCGGGCTCAGGTGAGGTGGGCTAGGGGTAATTGGGCTCAGATGATCGAAGTAGGCTCAGGTGGAGTGGGGTCGGTGGGGGGTATAGGTTGCGCAATTGATAGTGGCAGTGTATTCGAGGAATTAGAAAAAAAGGATTTGCAAAAATTGGAAGAGTTATCATCGTCAAGAAAAGTATATTTAGGAGATGCCGAAGGAACAATGGAATGAAAAGGGAAAACTGATTCGTCAAAAGTGACATGACGAGAAAAATGTTTTTATTAGTTGATAAATCAAAACAACGGTAACCACGGTGATGGGTAGGATAGCCAAGAAAAATACACGATGTCGAACGGGGTTGAAGTTTGTCTGCAGTGTTGAGATGTGGATAGCATACGGAACAAAAGACACGGAGTTGGGAGTAAGGGGGTGTGATTTTTGAAAACGTTTTTGAAATGGAATGACGTTATTTATCGAGGTTGAGGGCAAAATATTGAAAATATATGTTGTCATGTGTAAATAGATGACAATTTTGCTTGAAAAAGTAATGGGCAAATAAAATTATTTATAGTGTTGTATCATGTGTTCAGATTTTTCATTTGTTGAGATGTTTGTGGATGTGAAAAAGGAAATTGTATGCCATTATTATTAAAAAGTCGATGCATGTTATTGTTGTAAACTCAACCCCGTGATCATATTGAAATTTTGTATTTTATGATTAAATTGTTTTTAAACGTAAGTTTAAAACTGTAAAAGCTTATTGAATGTATCAAAAAATTTAGGCAAAGGATAAACTCACAAAAATGAAAAAAGTGATCTAAAAACAAAACATAATATCTTGTTCTACACATTCGAAATTGGTGACGGGTAAATATCCGAATGAATAATATCAAAAACAGATTGGAAGTGGTTATTACAATTTCATTATTAGAGCATATGCAACCCAGCACCATTCTTGTGTGTTAAGGATGAGGAACGTGCCATCATAGCTCGCAGAAGTCGAATCACAAGAATCAGCCGATTATTAGTATATTTGTCCTCTTAAATACAACATAGATATCATATAAAAAATCTTCCGATTATTTAATTTACAACTGTTTATATGGATCCCACTTATATTTACACTTAGCTAAATCCGAACTTCCCTCAAAGCGTCATCAAACTTCCAGTATTTATTTAGGAAACCCGTCACCTTATTCCTATTTGAGTTATGTAGTCCGGTTTGCGTTCAAACTTCTACTTTCAAGTTTAATTTACATGCTTATATCTTAAGTTTAAAGCGTTTAGACTTCGCAACATATAACAGTTGCGAACTCGAACAAAATTTGTTTTGCTTAAATGCAAAACTCTTTTCAAAAGAGTCTAAAGTTTTGAAACTCATCGAGTCTAAAGTTAAATAATCTCGGATGAGTCTAAAGTTTTTGAATCTCATTGAGTCAAAGTCTAATAATCTCAATTGAGTGTCAAGTGTCCAAATGATAAAAACCTAAATCTTTGATCGTGACTTCGAAACTTTTCTTTTTAAGTTTTTTAGGACTTGTATAGTTATAAAAATAATACAATTAAGAAAAACATAAAAAGAGGGGGAGAAAGTTTGTGAAAACCTTAGGAAATGATAGTACATCGCGGATTTTAAAAATCAGAATCATAAGTGTTTGTTCGATGTATTAGTAGGTACGGCCAATATCATATAAACAATTTTCCGAACCTGTTTCTAATGGGTAACACGGTTAAGTCTGTTCATCTCAGTGATAAGCTGAAAACTTTCGGTGTGCCTGGAATCTGTCACCATAGGATTATATATATATAAATAAGTATCTGAGAGTAATAGAAAAAGCGAGGAAAAGAAAAATTGAGAGAAAATCAAAAAAATATATAATAAATCGTTTTTTCTAAAACTCAAAGAGTTTTCTATTAATGTAATTATTAAAAACTCAAAAATTCCTTGAGGCGCTCCTGGATTCTATAAGGTTGCGAAATCATAGTTTCCTTGAAGTTAGTATAAAGGTGAAGAGTTATAAATAATTACAGTAAAACTCGTATCCTTGAGGCGCTCCTGGATTCTATAAGGTTGCGAAATCATAGTTTCCTTGCAGTTAGTATAAAGGGGAGAGTAGAGTCAAATAAGAATTCCATAACTCTTGATGCTTACTTGATAAACGGCAAAGACAGAGGGAGGAGTTCACGAGTCTATAAAGCTTTTTAAGCTCAAAAAAATAAAAAAAAAAAAAAAAAAAATATATATATATTGAAAAATGCATAAGTGCTTTAAACTTTATACTATATGTATGTTTTTTTTCAATACTTAGAGTAGTTACTAAATAGGAATAAGGTGACGGGTTTCCTAAATAAATACTGGAAGTTTGATGACGCTTTGAGGGAAGTTCGGATTTAGCTAAGTGTAAATATAAGTGGGATCCATATAAACAGTTGTAAATTAAATAATCGGAAGATTTTTTATATGATATCTATGTTGTATTTAAGAGGACAAATATACTAATAATCGGCTGATTCTTGTGATTCGACTTCTGCGATATGATCCTAAAAGCAAACTAATCCCTATCCAAAAAGATTTGCCCTTTTGTAGGTTGCTAAAGTAGTGTGTATAGCTTATAGTTGAAAAACCACAAAAAGAGTTTTGGTTTTAGGTTAAGAAAACAAACAAAAATCCAAAAAGATTTTATTTCTGCGTTTATTTTCTTCGTTGTCACGTATCGTTAATGGTTAAAAGGTTTTATCACGTGTTTTCTGAAAAATGAGAAATTTTATCAGTTTAAAGAACAAAAACACGTATTTGGTCAGTTTTGTCTTTGTAAGCCAGGTTTTACAAAGTTAAGGATCGGATCTTGAAGAGTTTAGCACTTCCTGGAAGTCAAGGACTCGAAGCTGATATTCATGGAGCCGCTTTGCTTAATGATGAAGATTAGCTGTTAGAAAGATTCGCAAGTTATCGGTTGCAAACTTTACACCGTACAAGTCTCTATGAAGTTTAAAGGAATCAACTCACGATCTCTCGACACCAAAAGTTCAAGAAAATTTTGAAGAATACAAGCTACATCCAAGGGGGAGTTTGTTGGAACATAATGTCTGTAGTTTGTATTCATTTGAACGTGTCATAGAGTTAGAATGTAATTAGATCGAGTTGTAAAGTCCAAACGCATTTACGAAATCAGTTACGGCAAGTAACTGAGTTACGGTCACGTAACTAGTGAGTTACGTGCGTAACTAGGAGAGTTACGCACGTAACTAACTCCCAAATAGTTACGTGAGCGTAACTCGTCTGGGATTCCGTGCTGCCTATAAATAGCAGCCTCGAGATCATAAATGTTGTTGTTGAAAGTTGTCAGAGCTGTCAAATCAAGAATAGTTACGTGAGCTAGGGTTTGTGAGCGTAATTAGCTGTTCTTGTGTATTAAAGTCTTGTAATCGAGTGTTTAGGTTCTATTCGTGATTGTAAACAAACACGTAAGCTTAATAGAATCATTCATTTGGTTATTGCATCTGTTCTTCACCGTTTACTTATACATACTAGTTATTCCGCAATTAGTTTGTTGTAGGATTCAAAGGAGATCGTAAGAAAGGCGACCAACAGTTGCTTTGTTGTGACGGCGTGACGTTTTGGATTATTTTTGTTTTATTTTGTTTTAAATACCGCAACGATATAAAAATAAAATTGATTTAAAATTTTGAAAATATAGCCGTTAAACTAGACGTTTTTTGTTTTTAAAAAAAAACTTCTAAACAATCTATGTAAATACCAAACTTAAATTAAAAAATATACACACCTTATAAACTTTCTATCTCTCTAAGAATTCAGTACAACAATAGAAAAAAAAAAGTCTTAATAAAACGACTTTTGGAACTCGTCATTTTCGCCATGCGGTCCCAACACCGGTTCACCTTCATCCCAAACTTTCGTAAATTTTCAATCAAAACCCAATGACTTCACTTCACTAATTGGTGGAAACATCCGAACCCGCTCCCCTAGCTATGAACAAATGTCAACAGTTTCAAATTTTTTAATGGCAATAACAATAACAACAATAAACCTTCTACCTTCAAAAACACCGACCTTCCAACCATCGCAAACACAAAAAATAGAAGAACCTAGGGGGTCACGTAGGAGAAAAAGTAAGAAAATAAAATATTGTTGAAGTCGTTGATAGATTTCTTGGTTACAATCGCAAGAACGGTCTTTGGCGAAAACTTGAGTTCATGTATTCGAGTACAGATTCAACAAAAATTCACAAACCGGATATACCTTTTGGTATCGTGTACTTGGGCATTACAATAAAGATTTGTCAAAATTGTTCACAAAAGAATCAACTTACGGGAAAAATGGACGACTATGAACAAAAGCATACAGTCTTTTATAGCGTGTCACGATCGTGCCGACCAAGATCGAGGAAGTGGCGACGATGACAAGTCGGTTTACACAACGACACTAAATTTTTGAAGCAGAACTTAGGACACCAATTTCGTTATCATAATGCATGAGAGGTTTTGCATAAATCACCAAAGTTTCTCAATCCTAAACCCGTCGATGAACCGATAAACCTCGACGAAGATGGCAACGGAGAAGAATTAAACCTTTTTAGTCATGATGAAATTCCAAGACCTATAGGAAATCCACGAGCACCTAAGACTATACGATTCTCTTTGTCCTATAATGTATCTTTAAAGCGTGAAAAGTTTAACGAAAGTGTTATCTAAGAACTTTGTGATCTTAGAAATTGCTGAAACAAAAGAGCTCAAAGTAAAAAAAAAAAATCGAAAAATTGATTTTCTACATATGCCTACGTATGATATGGAGTTAGAAGATTGGGAAGAAGTCGAAAGGACTGCCGAAACAAGCAACAAATTTCCCCGAGAACGTAGTACTTAGGTTTTATTTTTATATCATATTTATTTATTTATTAATTGTCATATCTTTTAATTTTAATTATTTTGTAATGTCTTTTTATTTTTAATTAATCTAGATTTATTTTATTTGTTAATGTATTTCTTTTATTTAAAAATTATATAATTAAAAATAAACTATAAAAAATAAAAAAATGGGATGGGATCCAATGTTTTATGAACCGAGTTATATCAATACAACCATAATATCCAATGTTTGGTTGTTATGAATACTCTTATTATATTTTAAAAGTGTAACCATAGTTTGAAATTAGTCTTTAAAGCAACAACCTTTTTGAGAGTATTCTATTTCCACGTCATTTATATTCTGTAAACCAATCACAAGCCCCTATTAAAAATTAAATAGAAAATCGTGAACCATAAAAAATATTATTTTGATAGTGAAAGAAGATGCCGACTCCATGAGCGAAATTTATGCTTTTAATCATGCACTTAAGTTTTACTTATCATCCCCCCAAGTTACACTTTATTTACATTCTATTCTTACAAGTTACAAGTTATTCTATTTTTACAAGTTATTCTATTTTGAGTGTAGGGATGGCACCCGCGAGTTGCAGGAGAGAATAGCCTTTACCCATGAACCGTGTTTGTGGTTCTTTTAATACCCACCAACTTGTGGGTAATTGGTAAACGATTAATTTTTATACCCATGATCTACATGTACTTGTGCCCACAGGTAAATCTGTTGATTGTATTAAACTATATTTACTAGTTGAACAATTAACTTTATTTTATGTATATTATGACTAAACGAGTGACATACTTGACTACCACACATTTACAAACATATAAACAAAGAAATAATGAAATTACGACTAGTTATAACATTGTTAGATGAAAAAGAAACAACAAATCGTTTTGCTATTTCGTAAGTTATAATTAAGGTTACGTAGTTAACTAGATGACATCGATTGCTAATAAGGTATGTACTTAATTTAGACTTAAGTTATATATCTAATATTATATATTATTGTGGATTGGCGGATATACTCGCGGGTTTTATATACGGGTTAACCCGCAGATTTACAACAAAACCCACACCCACCCGCGACTAAAGACGGAACATGAAATTTTTAAGCGGGAGGACCGAAACGCTGCAGCGGTCCATGCAACACAAAACAAACTGATAATTTCTCGGATTCAGGTAGTAAAAACGCACGATTTCCCCGAACTTTGGGAGGGCCACAGCCCCCCTGGGCCTCTATTAAGGTCCGTCTATACCCGCGACCCGCCAACGCGTATGTTTTTTAACCCACGACCGCACCCAAGGGTAAAAACTTGCTGATTTTCTACCCACGACGGATTGAGACCCACATTCCAGGTTTTTTCCCATTACCATCCCTAATTTTGATTTGATCGAGTTTGTTCTCCATATCGAAAGTTTTTGAAGTATCAAGATCTACATGGATATACAAATGTTCTCAATGCTCTCATTTACGAAATATTTTATCGTTTCTTCTTATTCTTTTTGTAACTTATAACATATATACGACGTTTTAAATTTCCGCTACAATTGGATAAGGGACGTTTTTGCCACTACGCTACAAAGCATACAAAAAGATCAAGGACTGAAGTTAGAAAATCCAAAGATTAGGTACTCAAAATGGAGTGGGAGTAATGGTTTTTGCCACAATTGGACAAGGGACGTTTTTGCCACTATTAGTCTATTACCTCTTTAAATTCTGTTTATTTATTTATTTCAAAGGTGCTTTGGGAGTTTGGGGACATTTCATATTCAAAAAATGGAGTGGTTAGAGTATTACAAGCCAGTAATGGTTTTGGTGTTGTTGCAGTTTGCATATGCAACAATGACTGTATTATCGAAAGCTTCATTCTCGCAAGGAATGAGCCCTCGAGTTCTTGTCGTCTATCGAGAAGCTATAGGAACTTTGTTCACTGCTCCGCTTGCTTACTTTTCAAGGTATGTATCGACATAGGGTAAAGGTGCAAGATTTTAAGCAGTGTCTTTGTGTTTTTACATGAACTTTTACTTAAAGTGGTTCACCATGAAGATTTATACAAGAAGATATATAAGAAGTATAACGTATTATTTTAATTAGATTTAATAACGGTAAAGATAATAGCATATGTTATCTAACTAGATTATTGTCCCGCGATAGCGCGGACAAAGATAAAGTTTGACTCTTTTGTTTATGTAGACTTTAAGTTATTATGAGAAGATAATGTCATACGTATAATAACATATATACGTTTACGTTTATACCTATGTTGCTTATAGTTAAAATAATATATATACTTTTACGTTTATATACATGTTTTGATATTTTTATGAGAAGATTTTAGAATAACAATATGGTAAATCAAAATCCAAATTGAGCGATTTATAAGTAAAATAAACTTATGTTTTTTCATTTCAGTGGAGATGTAAATGAAAGAGAAAATGTAATTATGTATTGTATGGTAAATCATAAGTCTAAATTGAGCTATTTATAAGTACAATAAACTTATGTTTTTTTTATTTCAGTGGAGATGTAAATGAAAGAAAAAATATAATTATGTATTGTAAGAGGGTGTAAAATAGAAAAATAGTCTTTGATGACATCATCAATATGTTTAAACGGCTAAAATCAAAGAAGATAACCCATCAAAGGCGTGTGGCATCAAAGAGTCTCTTTTTTATTATATATTAATTAATTAGATATTGTATATTTTATTTATTAATACATTATTATTATTATTATATTTTATATATTCGCTTGTTTAATCTTGTTTATCCTCGCCAGTTTATTGTAGGCGAGTTTATTATACGCTTAAACAAGGTTTATGTTAGGCTCAAAAGCCGACTCAAGCTCATTTAGGCTCGGTCTAAATTGATCTTCTAACAAGTCAAGCTTAGTACCTCGATTCATTAACACCCTTAAGCACAAAGACCATTCTTGTAATTTACTCGAGAAATATTATACAATCTGGTTTTTTTCGAATAAAAGGCAATTCTATACAATCTGGTTTTATATAGAAACCAGACATAAATCCTAGAAGCTAAAAAATACTAAACATACCTAAGCTAAACTAACATAAGAGATATGTCGATTAAATGATCGAAATGCTATGCATCTTTTATTTTTGGAAGATTCGATATGATAAGATGTATTTCGACCATATATCTAAATTTGAATTTTATTAACACATCTAGGAGGACAACAGAGAGATGTATGGGATGGAAGAACCTTTTGCTGATCTTCATTACAACCTTGTTTGGGTAAACTATTATTTGTGTATGTTTTATACATGTTTAGTTGTGAATATATCTAAGCGAACAAAAAGTTTTGCTAATAATCCTTTTGTGCAGGATAACAGGCTTCGAGATGCTTGTAAACGAAGGCATAAGTTTGGCCTCACCAGCAGTCGCAAATGCCTTGCTTAATCTTATTCCTGCCGTCACCTTTGTTGTAGCATCCATTGTTGGGTATACTTGCTTCATAAATTGTCCATGTGTAGTCGCTCATGCAAATCTTTTGCGGGTTTTGGTCCGTACTTGGCTACTATTAATGTCGTTTTATTATATTATGTTAAAGAGGTAAGAAATCGGAATCCCTGATGAAGCGTTGAAAGAAGAGACCAACCCGTAAAAGGTTTACTTAAGGACCAAAAGTAACAACATAGACCATTAATCAAATCCACTCTTATATAAATTATATCAAAATACAAACGACAGTACAAATTTATTTGACTTTTTTTTTTGAATGTTTTCAGATTTGAACCAATAAATATTCGAAGCCTTAGAACCATCGTGAAAATATTAGGGACGCTTTTTAGTGTCGGCGGTGCTGCTACAATGGCACTAATCAAAGGCCCCAAAATTTTAAACGAAAACTTGTCTTCAATTGTTTCGTTGTCACTAAATTCACCAGGAAATGATAACCTTTGGCTTCTTGGATGTTTATATGTCTTCGGTGCCTGTTGTTGCTGGTCATCTTGGTTAATTATTCAGGTAAGTATAGAAACTGTGATATATGCATTGCACAAAAACTATTATACATTGATCTCAATTAGCTTTTAACATTATTATTGACTATTTCCCCTAGAACACCACAACGGGGCGTGGACTCTTGACCCCGTCGCTTTCTATTTATTTATTCAAGTTGAAATGTGTGTAAATATAACAGGTACCGATTACTAGTAAATACCCGGACCACCTATCTTTATCAGCTTGGATGTGCTTTTTTTCGATGATACAATCAGCTACGATTACATACTTCACGGATCCATCTTTGGAAGATTGGGGAATTAGCTCATATTTGCAACTTGGAACTTGTTTATTTGCAGTAATTACATTCGTTATATACTTTACCTTTAAATTTATTTGTTCGTGTGTCAAAACTGAACCTAGTTTTCTGACTGTTTTCCTTCATTAGGGTATTGTGGGTTCGGGACTTAACATATTTGGACAGTCATGGGTTGTCGAAAGAAAGGGTCCTGTGTTTTCAGCAATGTTTCAGCCTTTAAGCTTGGTCTTCGTGACCTTTTTCGCTTCCATCTTTCTACAAGAACAGATATACATTGGAAGGCAAGTGAAATTAATGATCTAGATTCATAACAACTAATTATACATAATATTTCATTATCGAAAAACATGCATTCGACACTTGCTAATAACAGCAAAGAAATATTTAGTTCCTTTTTTTGTATAATGATGTAAACGTCGTTTTTTGAACTTCAGTGTGATAGGCGCAGTTGGAATAATGACCGGGTTGTATATGGTATTGTGGGGAAAAGCCAAAGATGCCAAAATATTGAAGGAAGAACGAGAGAAGATAATGAGGATATCGCAAGATGAACAACCCAATATCGTTATGGATGGTGGATCTAACCTGGAAAATCCGCTTTTGACTAAAGAAGCCGACAACTTTTGATTCAACTTCTTCGGTACAGAACAGCCTAAAACATGTAATTAGTTATATGTAATTCCATATACCATGGTGATATATAGTCTCATTTTCGCCTTTTATTCTATGCAAATATGGTGTATATACGATATTTGATGCATGATGTATGGCAAAGTATGTGGAAAGCGTGGTGCAAATCACTTTGAGTATAATAGTTTATGTTTTGTCTCTGACTAATAACAAATATATCTAATATGCCTTCGCAGTTTGAGCGGGAGATGACCGTCGAACGCTAAATGAAAACGAGATGGGACATGAAGAACTCGAACCTGTCTGGCTGCTACTTTGTCCCTGACAAAGCGAATGTCTATCTCAATATGTTTTGTGCGTTGATGTTGAACCGGATTGGATGTCATAAGAAGATAATAGTGGCAGAGGAAATCAGGTTATGTAACTCCCGAAGAAGATTGCGTAGCCATGATGTTTCAGCAACTGCATTATGTTAAGGTAAAAACAGAGAATACAAAGAGAAAAGCAAAAGTTGTTTGTTTATTCGATCCCCCCATCAATACGTGATTAGGGTTCATATAACCAAATAACATAGTTTCGTAAATAGTACCTCGACTACTAAACAAACCATAATAGTCCTTCTAACAAGCAAATAATAATGATAAAAACGAATATTAATAACGACCATAACAATACTCCCTCCTTAACTTCTTTTTGACCTCAAAAAGCTCCAGAAGTAAGCTCCGAACAATCCGGAAAACGAAGTTGCAACTCGTCCAAAAATTCCCACGTCGCCTCATGCACCTGCTTCCCTTCCCATTGAATCAAAACCTTTCTAGCAGCCCGATGTCCTCTCTTCACTATCTTGCTATCTAAAACCTTCTGCGGGAAACTCGAGAACCTGCTTTCGGTAGGAATTGGAACCACTTTCGTCGGTGGTCCGTAAGCTTCCTTTAGTAAGGACACATGGAACACGGGATGGATTCTTGAATCGTCCGGCAAGTCCAAACGGTATGCTACGCTTCCAATCTTCTCCACAATCATAAAAGGACCGAAATATTTCGGAGTCAACTTCGAATGCTTGTTAACTCGGAGGGAATTCTGCATGTATGGTTGTAGTTTAAGATAGACCCATGTACCAGTTGTAAACACCCGATCTGAACGATGTTTATTTGCTTGTTGCTGCATACGATTCTGAGCTTTGATTAGTGATTGTTTCAACACCTTCACAGCCGCCTCTCTATCCTTCATCATCGCATCTACTTCTTGATCACTTGAGTCTCTAGGAATGTAAGGAATATGTAATGGGGGTCGGTACCCATATAAAGCTTCAAACGGGGTCCTTTCCAACGAAGAATGAAATGTTGTATTATACCACCATTCCGCTAGCGATATCCATTTAACCCATGATCGAGGTCTCTCCATCACCATACAACGTAAATATCCTTCTAAACACCGGTTAACCACCTCCGTTTGACCGTCAGTTTGTGGGTGATAGGAAGTTGATAATTTTGCGGAAATACCTTGCAATTCTAAAAACTCCTTCCAAAATGTACTCAGAAAAATAGGATCCCGATCCGAGACAATAGAATTCGGGCAACCATGCAATTTAAAAACGTGATCCAAAAACACTTGTGCCACATCCTTCGCAGAAAACGGGTGACAAAGCAACATAAAATGACTATACTTTGTTAAACGATCTACTACAACAAAAATAGTATCCTTTCCATTAACTCTCGGCAAACCCCCAATAAAGTCCATTGAGATATCCGAAAATATTGCATCGGGTATCGGCAATGGTTGTAACAACCCTGGAGTAGCCACAGTCTCATGCTTCGCTCGTTTACAAACGTCACATTTCCGAACCCATTCACGAACCCATCTCGCCACACCCTTCCATGCAAACAACCCTTTTACCCTTTGAATAGTCGCGTGTATCCCGGAATGACCTCCCATAGCTGAATCATGGCACAACTTAATAATATCTTCACGAAGGGTCTGATCTTGTCCCACCATTATCCTATTTTCTTTAGCCAACCACTGTCCATTCCATTTATATTTATGTGATGCTGCTCCTTTCTTCACCTTGGTAATTAAGTCTTGCATGGAATGATCAATAGCTTGGCTTTCTAATATTTGTTTCAATAATATGGGTTGTAGTTGCGAGATCGCTAAAGTAAATAAAGACGAACCTTGCACTCTCGAAAGAGCATCAGCCACCACGTTCTCCTTTCCCTTCTTGTATTCAATCGTGTAATCATATCCCAACAACTTAGCGAGCCACTTGTGTTGTAATGGAGTCGTCACCTTTTGCGTTAACAAGTGCTTCAAACTCTTTTGATAGGTCCTGATGACAAAGGGATTAATAATAAGATAATAATGCCAATATTTTACCGCCATCATAATCGCTAACAACTCCTTCTCATAAACCGATAATGAGTTCTGTTTTGACGACAAAGCCTTGCTTAAATAAGAAATCGGATGCTTATCTTGTAATAGCACCGCTCCAATACCTCCCGCGGAAGCATCCGTTTCTACTATAAACGATTTAAGAGGGTCTGGCAAAGAGAGAACAGGTGCTGATGTCAAAGCCACCTTTAAACGATCAAAAGCCTCTTGCGGTTCCTTACTCCAATGAAAAGCGTCTTTCTTTAAAAGTTCCGTGAGTGGTTTTGCGAGTACCCCAAAACCCTTGATAAAGCGCCTATAATAACCGGCTAAGCCAAGGAAACCCCGCAGTTGTTTGACCGATTTGGGCGATGGCCAAAGACGTATTGCCTCGATTTTATTAGGATCAGTTTTAACACCATCTTGCGAAATTATGTATCCTAAATACTCAA
The DNA here is from genome assembly GCA_910822075.1 of Senecio squalidus. Lineage (NCBI taxonomy): Eukaryota > Viridiplantae > Streptophyta > Magnoliopsida > Asterales > Asteraceae > Senecio > Senecio squalidus. The sequence goes on along the minus strand of CAJVGC010000001.1, from coordinate 7,878,306 downwards.
CCGAATTGCCTCCAAATACACACTTGGATTCTTTAGCAAATAATTTATTATCTCTCATCAATGATAATACCTTCCTTAAATCAGTAACATGTTGCTCCTTGTTGCGGCTATAGACTAAAATGTCATCGAAGAACACAAGAACCCCCTTGCGCAACATGGGTTTAAATACCTGATTCATCAAGGCTTGGAAGGTCGCTGGTGCATTAGTTAAGCCAAACGGCATCACTAAAAACTCGTAGTGACCCTCGTGTGTGCGGAAAGCCGTTTTATCAATATCTTCAGTAGCCATCCTTACTTGATGATAACCCGACCTGAGATCCAACTTTGAGAAAAAAGACGCGCCTCCCAGTTCATCGAGTAACTCCTCTATTAATGGAATAGGGAATTTGTCTTTAATTGTAATATCATTCAATCGTCGATAATCCATACACATCCGCCATTGCCCATCTTTCTTTTTTACCAGAATAACCGGAGCCGCGAACGAACTATGACTGTTACGAATAACCCCCATCTCTAATAATTCCTTTGTGGTTTTCTCAATAATGTCTTTTTGAATGCTCGGGTATCGGTAAGGCTTTTGGCTCACTGGTTCGGCATTGCTTTTGAGTTTGATTCTATGATCAAACTGTCGAGCAGGAGGCAACCCGCTGGGCATTTGAAAAACCATGGGAAAGTCCGCAACAACCTTTTCCCACGTCTCGTCCTTGTCTTCTGTTGGCGGACTACCTCCGATAAGGGGAGAAACTCCGGCGTTAGCTATCGCCAAGGAGTACAACTGAACCAAACCATGTTTACGTTGCCATAATCCTTCAAATCTCTCCATAGAAAACACCGACAAACGATTACCTTGCAATCCCTTCAACACGTATTGTTGCCCTCCAATATTGAACTTCATTGTTAGTTTATCAAAATTCCACAAAATGTCTTGTAAAGGCAGTAACCATTGAACCCCTAATATCATGTCATAGCTTTCTAATGCCAACAAATACACCTCCGTCTTAAACCAACTTCCTTGCATAGACCATTGAAAATCGGGGCACACCTGTGTGCAGCTTAACCTTGCGCCCCCGGGTATCCCGACTTTGATGGGAGTCACGTTTTCTACCACACAATTTAACTTCTTAGCCAATTTCTCATCCAAAAAATTGTGTGTCGACCCAGAGTCGATAAGAATATGTAACTGACGAGTCCCTACCGAACCTTGTACCCGCATTGTAGAGTATGACGGAATCCCATTAAGTGCACTTAACGAGATTTGTGGATCCTTGTCGTTGTCATTCTCCTCCCTGTTTGGTTCGGCATTCCGCTCATTGCTTTCTATATCCTCCTCGTCCTGATCAACTTCAATAACATATAATTGTTTCTTGTTTCGACCCCGACAATCATGCCCCCTTACCCACTTTTCAGGACACCAAAAACATTCGTTACGAGCTTGTTTTTGTTCTATTTCTTTAGAAGATAATCGACGGTTTGGAGTGGTAGTAGTAGCAAACTTTCCCGCATTTCCCTTAACATTATTGGCGGGCTGGTAACGGTTGGGAGTAGGTAATAGGGGAAGTTTAGTTGCATTCACAGGTGGAGTAATCTTGCTCGAGTTAAAGTGGTTCGATCTATGGCTCGACTTCCCCTCAAAAGTCTCGATATTCATACTTTGTATTTTAGCCAACCCATAAACTTCGTGTAAAGTACGAGGTTTGAACATCTTAACTGGACCTCTAATCTCCGGTCGCAGGCCTTTTAAGTAAAGGCTAACAGCCTGACTTTCACTCAGTGTTACCTTATTAAGTAAACCATCAAACATGCCATTGTAAGTTTGTAGTGATTCTAGCGGATTACCCGTTTCCGCTTGAGTTAGTGAAGCCAGTTCCTCCAGAGGGTCTTCGAACATGGTGTTTGCAAAACGGCTAGTTATTGCTCGAACATAATCTTCCCAAGAGATCTCCGAAATCGTTGCCTTACGTGTGCGCATGAAAGCTTGATGCCATTGAATAGCATCACCTTCCAAGTGAATAACAGCATACCTTAGCTTGACGGCATCTGGAGTTTCGTCAATAGTGAAAAAATGATCGCAACGATAAATCCAAGCTTCCACATCCGTCCCATCGAACCTCGGAAATTCTATCTTTCCCAATCTAATCGGCTTTGTTTGCTTATCAACGGCGTTATCAATCTTAGTTCCCGAAAAAGATCCAAAGGAGAATCGGCGATCCCCCTCCTCATCACTCGATTTGTTTTTGACTGCATTCAGTATCTCCTCCTGTTGTTTCATGGTGTTCTCCTGTTGCTTCATCAATGCCGCCAAAGTTGTCTGAATCTCCGATATTGATTTGTCGTGTTCCTTGAGTGACTTATCTACCTCGTGAGCGCGCGTTGCCATTGCAGAGCTTATTCCGACGAGCGATCGGAACGGCTCTGATACCCTTGTTAAGGTAAAAACAGAGAATACAAAGAGAAAAGCAAAAGTTGTTTGTTTATTCGATCCCCCCATCAATACGTGATTAGGGTTCATATAACCAAATAACATAGTTTCGTAAATAGTACCTCACTACTAAACAAACCATAATAGTCCTTCTAACAAGCAAATAATAATTATAAAAACGAATATTAATAACGACCATAACACATTAGCTACCCCTCGATACTCAGACTCAGCACTAGATCGTGAAACTGTGTGTTGACGTTTTAATGACCATGATAAAAGATTCGATCCCATAAAGACACAATAACCAGATGTAGATCTACGTGAAACCGAAAACCCTCCCCAATCAGCATTTGAATAGGTTGAGAGTTGAGATGTGGGAGAGATATACAACTGAAGCCCATGATCAATCGTACCGCGAACATAGCGTAGAATACGCTTAAGTGTCCGAAGATGTGGTTCGCGGGGATCATGTATCTAGAGATAGATGTGTTGAACTGCATATGCTAGAACTGGGAGGGTGAATGTCAAATAATGTAATGCCCTCGCAAGACTACGGTAGAAAGTTGGATCCGAAACAGGTGGGCCAGAGGATCCATGTTTAGAGTCAACATCAACCGTAGTCTTGTTGGGTTACAGTTAAGCATGTGATCACGCTCTAAGATATCCAAAGCATATTTATGTTGAGAGAGAAACATACCCTGTGGTGTACGAGTGACCAAGATATTTAATGAATACAATATTAGAACATACCTCTAAGATGTGGTTTCCATATAGATCTCTTCCTTTAATTCTCCATGTAGGAAGGCATTCTTGACATTGAACTGGTGTAATGGCCAATCATTTTTTGCTGCAACTGAGAAGAGAACTCTAATAGTATCAATTTTTGCTACTGGTGAGAAAGTCTCACAGTAGTCGATTCCATAAGTCTGAGTATACCCCTTTGCGACTAATCGAGCTTTATACCTTTCGATTGATCCATCGGGTTTATACTTGATAGTGAACACCCAACGACATTTAACGGGTTTCTTTCCTGGGGTAATTCACATTCTTCCCAAGTTTCATTTCTTTTCAGGGCTTCAAGTTCAGTACCAATTTCCTCCCTCCATTCCTTATACTTAAGTGCTTCTTCAACACTTGTTGGTATTTTTTCAGAACAGATGGCGTTTGCGAAGGACCTGGCTTCCGGGACTAAGTTCATTCTTACGATATTTGCAACTGGATATCTTGATCCTCTTGAACTTTTTTCAGGTGAGTATCTGTTGGGTGGAATCCCCCTAGTTTTCTAGGAGGGAGATCATACCGAGTTGGTTCGGTCACACTCGGATTTTCCATCTCAACCTGTTGTTCATCATCACACATATCAGAGTTATTTGAAATATCCGAAGATTGAGAATCACTTACCTCGGATATCAGTTGAGGAGGATCATTATTAGTGGTACTGTCTTCGGAATCTTCAGGATTATCGGTTGGAGTGGGTGTATCAGTAGGAGAGTCATACACTGGTGGTGCCCAACTTATCCATCTTAATGCGTCATTGTCATTTTCCCCCTGACCATGAAGATGGGTGTGATAAAAGAATTCAGTTTCAAGAAAGTCACAGTTCATGGTGGTGAACATGTGACGCCTACTCGGGCTGTAGCAACGATATCCATGTTGGTTGACACCATACCCCAAAAACACACACTTCTCTGCACATGGGTCAAGTTTTGAACGCTCTATTTTTGGTATATGGACAAAAACAGAACATCCAAAAACTCAAGGTTCGAGGGTTAGGGTGGATGGTAATTTATGGAATGTGACAATGTTTGGAGAGGAGTTTTGAGTTCTAGGGCCCGGGTTGGAAGCCGATTAACCAGGTACGTGGCAGTGACAAGGGCTTCTGGCCAAAAAGTTTTTGGAACTTGGGAATCGATCATTAGAGCACGAGGGATTTCTAATAAAAAAAACGATTTTTTCGTTCTAAAACCCTATTTTGTTCAGGGGTATGAGCACACGAGGTTTGATGAATGATTCTCCGTGTTTGACAGAAGGTTTTCATGGAATGTCACGTTTGAATTGGGTTTTTACCATGTTACAAAAAAGTGTGAACTTAGTAAAACCTCAGACTTATTTTTTAAAAGATAAGTCCATGTCATTCGAGTACAATCATCTATAAACAACAGAAAATAACGGAAATTTTGTCCCCCTAAAAATTTTAGCGGGATCCCAAACATCATAATGAATTAACAAAAAAGAAGAATCAACTCTAGTATTATTTGGTTTAAACGAATGTCTATGACTCTTTGCCAAAGTACAAGTGTCACAATGAAAAACTTTATTTGCAAGAAATAAATGTGGAAATAACTCCCTTAATTAGCCAGAGGACAGATGTCCTAATCTTCGGTGCCATAACCAAGCTTTCCTATCGTTTGAACCATGAGTGAGCATAACAGAGCCTTGTTGAGTGACCTCATCTACGTAGTATAGTCCTTGTCGCTCAGTACCACGCCCAATGATCTTCCCCGTCCTGTTATCCTCCAAAATGCAAAACGTAGGATGCATAATACCACACAGTTTAATTCCTTCGTAACGTGACTTACGGATAATAACTTGTGAGATAAGGATGGCACATAAAGACATTTAGAGAGTCGTAATTCTTTCGAAATTTCAATGGTTCCCCCTCCTTTAACTGGGAGGGTTTCCCCATTAGCTGTGTGAATTCGTGTTTTATCAACTCTCGATTTTGACTTTAGATCATTTATATCAAACGTCATTGTATTAGTGGCACCACAATCAAAAATCCAGGAGTTACATTCGGCGTTTTTTGTTGTAACATGGGCTTCGCCAGAAAACGATTGCTCCCTTTTTAAATCATAAGTATTTAACTTATCGAGGAGGTTTTTATCAAAACATTTTGGATTTAAAAAGGAGTTATTTCCCGGAGGGTTTGGTGAAAAATGACCAAACCCTATACATGTTTCTGATTTGCCGTTGGCACTCTTCCCTTCGCTGCTAATTTCACTGCTGCCTATGGCGGCCGCAGCTTTTCCAGTCTTGGAGGTCTTGTGATTCTCATTCCACCATTCTGGATATCCGACGATTTTAAAGCATTGCTCTTTGGTGTGTTTTGACATACCACACTCTTCACACGTGAGCTTGCTTTTATCCACCTTTGATTGGGGTCGGAATGGCTGTTTTTCTAATCGATGATTCTTGGAGACGAGCCATACTCCATCGCCGGTGGTATTTAGCCCAGCTGCCACACCTATATCCGCCTCATGATTCCCGTCAATAATGGCTTGGTGAGCTTTCTCTTTCCTAACCGTAGCATAAGCGGTTTCTGGGGATGGAAGTGGATCAGAACGTAGAATTTCCCGTTTAATTGGATCATACCTCCGGTCAAGTCCGTTCAGAAATTGGAACAATTTTGTTTCGGATCGAACTCGATTATATGTTGCTATGTCAGCTGTGCACGTCATCGGGTTTGGATCCCTGCGATCAATTTCTCCCCAGATTCCCTGCAACCCTATCCAAAACTCTTCCAATGGCAGCTGATGTTGTTTGAACTCATTTGCTTTAACATGGAGATCGAAAGTTTGTAATTTATCCTTCCTGCTGCTGTAAGTAACCGCCATGGCTTCCCATAGTGACTTCGTTGTGGGAAATTCGGTAAGATTACTTGCAATGCTCGGTTCGATGTTCTGAATTAACCACGAAAATACCACGAGATGAGTTTGTTCTCACTCATCGTAGTTTCCATCAGTGATGGCGTGAGGATTTTGGGTAAGATGGTTAAGATACACTTTCGATTTCCCCCCAATAGATACTCGAATCATTCGAGTCCATAACGGGTAGTTATTGCTCGTCAACATTAGGCTAATCTTGAGTTGATCGGACGGGTTTGGTTTTGGGTTTTGAAACTGGTTCCGAGCTTCGTTACTAAGCAAGTTCACTAGTTGCATTGCGAGGTTATTATTTTCTGCGTCATCCATATTGGTTCGAATAATGGTGTGTTGTTTTCCTGGTAGAATGAGGGTGTTCGAATGATAGAGTTCGTGTGTGATGGTTTGTTAGTCGAATGGTGGAAGTCGAATGAATGTGTTCGTGTGATAAGGTTTCCTAGTCGAATAGGATGTCTTGCTAGTCGAATGGATACTTAGCCGAATGGATACCAAGCCTTACGGATACTTATTCGAATAGTCTTTAGCTTGTTCGAAAAGGATACCAGTCGAATGAATAAGTCGAGTGGGTTGTTATGCTAGTCGAATGACACAAGTCAAATATGTTGTATTTTCAGTCGAATGACTAAGTTCGAATACGTTGAAGCTTCAGTCGAACGAACAAGTCGTGTAGGCTGGTTTACTAGTCGAATGACTAGTCGTGTAGGCTATTTTGCTAGTCGAATGACTAGTTCGTTTGAGTTGGTTTGCTAGTCGAATGAACTAGTCTGAACAAGTACTTTTGAAAGTAACCTGCTATGATACCATGTAGAAAATATTGATCGGGTTTTGTGGAAGAATATTATATTTCATCAATTAAAAACGATTACATTACAAGCCTATTTATACGAATAACAAATCTTATTGGGCCCAAGCCCATATATCGGGCTTGGGCTTACATTTAAAACTACATTTAAAACTAAGGCCCTTATTTAACAATAATAGGTAACAGTCACCAGATTCTACCTTGGTAGGAGGTTGTACCCCTAGGGGAGGTCTCGGGTTCGAGCCTCCCTCTGAGGTTCCCTCCTTAGGTGGTTGTTAGGTAAGTACTTAGGGGTGTTTGTGTAAGCTTATAGATAACTAACTTTGGTGTAAGGTTCGTGGGTCACATACTGCCCTATATGGATGTCACTGTGGCCCCGAATCACTAACTTTGCCGTTCAAAAAAAAAACCAGATTCTACCTCGACCACCTATCTTTGTCAGCTTGGATGTGCTTTTTTTCGATGTTACAATCTGCGATGATTACATCCGTCACGGATCCCTGTTTGGAAGCTTGGAAAATTATCTCATATTTGCAACTTGGAACTTGTTTATTTGGAGCAATTAGATTTATTATATACTTTAAACTTAAATTTATTTTTTCGCGTGGAAAACTTATAATGACGCTATATTTGTGATCGTTTTCCTTCATTAGGGTATTGTGGGTTCGGGAGTTAACATATTTGCACAATCATGGGTAATCGAAAGGAAGGGTCCTGTGTTTTCAGCAATGTTCAACCCTTTAAGCACAGTCATTGTGACCTTTTTCGCTTCAATGTTTCTTCAAGAACAGATATACATTGGAAGGCAAGTTAAATCAATCACATAGATTCATAATAACTAGTTATACATAATACTCCTTATTTCATTATCGTAAAATATGCTGTCAACACATGCTAATTACAATTTAACAACAAAGAAGTTTTATGCCGCCCTTTTTTTTATAATGATGTAAACGTTGTTTTTAAAACTTCAGTGTGATAGGCGCACTTGGTATAATAACAGGGTTATATATTGTATTGTGGGTGTTGGGGCCCTCGTTCAACCTCTGTCTGGATCCAAACGCTTTAAAGTTGCGGAATAACTAAAGAACGAATATGTATGGTAAAGAACACTCAAATGACCAAACGATCGATATTATTAAGCTTACGTAAAGTAGTTCAATACGAATAATATCAAATACGTTCGATTACAAAGACTTTAGACCATCGGAATGACTGTTGCGCAACTCTCTCTCTAGGGTGGCATAACAGTTAACTTTCTCTCTCAAGACGACTGCATCTATGACCGGTAGTTGGGGTATTTATAGACAACATAAAACCCTAACTTGCTACGTAACACTTGACCTGCGCAACAACAGTGTTGCGATCAGCTGGCGCAACAACCAAGAAATGTCCGAAACACTTTACAACTCGATTTATATACATTCTAAACTTCACGACATGTTTCTAACCTAAGTACAATCTACAGTCAACGACGAATATGCTCCAACAGTGGGGGAAAGCCACAGATGCAAAAATATTGAAGGAAGAACGACAGAAAGTGATGATTATATCGCAAGATGAACATACCAATAGCGTTCAAGCTTTAGTTGGCGGATCTAACCTGGAAAATCCGCTCTTAATTAAAGAAATCAACATATTTTGATTCAAGTTCTTCGAACCAAGTAGGGATGTGTATGGTTTAGTATAACGCAAATATGAAATTTCTGTCAAACTAGTATACTCGAGTTGACATTTCAACTAGTCAAACGAATCGCCTCTACTATAGATAAACGAAAATAAATCATATACTATCAATGTTTTTTGATCGGATGTGGGATAAGGGAGGGAAAGATGTGGAGACTCCATCTCCTTTGCATTACAATCAAATTCGCTCATACATACGAAATAATCAAAACAATATATGTCCAACGACATTGAATCCATGTTTTGTAACACATATACGGTTACATGATAAATAGTTTCGGAAGGTATATGTTTTAAACACATCTCTACATGCTTTCACTTCTCTACCTGCTAATTTATAATGCATATTTTCCATAAGTAACGATTATACGGGTATTTTAATAGTGGATTGAGCCAAAATAATTTTAACCTTGACGAGCAATAAAAGTAGCGTTTTTCCGTGACGAGCAATAAAAGTAGCGGAAAACGTGGATTTAGTCATGTTCGTTGAATTGTTGTGTGATGTTTATGTTATATTGATTTGCTTAATTTGACATGATCATTCTGCAACTGTAATGTTAATTATATTTTTGTTCATATTTTAACATGGTAATCTACATATATTTCCTATGCTAAGTGATTATTGGCTTATTGCCATTTAATTACGACTATGAAGAAGTTTATAATAAACATAAACGTTTCTCATTCCAAACTATAAACGTTGAAATAATAAACTCTTTTATTTTTATATAAAGCTTTGTATAAATCTTTCACTAAAGATTCATGAAGACTGAATCACATACATTCAATGTTTTCCGATTGGAGAAGACGTGTAACTAGAGCGTGAAGGTTATGGAGATCCCGCCTTCTATGCAGCACAATCAAACTCACACGCACATATGAAAAATTGAACACAATGTCCAACCGCATTGGGTCCATGTTTTATAGCACATCTACGGATACATGTTGAATTGATACAACCGGTAGGCATTTTCCACATATCTCTACATGTACCTCCCGAGTTAACTTCCATACCTGTGACTGTGACTGCGACGAGCATGAGAAATACAATGAAAGTAGTGAAAAGCATGGATTTTCTCATGTTGATCGAATTGTTGTGTGATGTTTATGTTATGTTAAATTACTTAATTATTTGACATGATAATTTATACTGATTAATTTTATATTGTATTTATTATTGGTTGATGGTAATTAACACGTATATATTTCCCATGGGTGTAATTATAGTCATTTAAATAGCTTTATAGTTAGTATTACTAAAAATATCCTGATCACATAATTGTATAGCAACAATCTAGTGTTAATTATCAGAAATGCCTTGGTTACAAAATAGTTTTATTTAATTATAAACATACTAGTTTAATACCTGCGATTACGCGAATGTTATAGTTTTTTTTTTTATAAGTATCTCAAATGACCAAATTTATCAAGTAGAAAAATATTTCGGTAAGTTTAAACAAAATAAGAAAAGAACATTATATTAGGTTTAAAAGTGCTAAAAAAAAGTAAACATAAACACCAAAATCATAAATATTTTAAGATTAATGAAAAACCTTATTCAACATGGATGCTATAATAGTGAAAAGAAAAAAAAAAACTTTTTTAGTCATCAATATGATAAACTTTCTACTAAAAACACGAAACACTTATTCAACATCAACAATATAATTTATAAGGTTCATCCCCATTTTGGGTAAGCTTCCAATATCAACATCAACATCAACATCAACATCAACATGAGTATAAGAACTATCAGTTCCGGTTCCACTTTGGGTTTGTTCAGAAGCTCGACCTTCAATTTTCAATTACCGAATCAGTACGTGTCATACTAATTCCCATAGCTTTGATCTTGTTAATTCCTACTCAACCCTTATTATCCTTTCAAGTCTCAACAACTTCAACGAACATATTTTTAGGTTGATTAGCTAGTCAATCGCATTACTCGAGTTATAGTAGACATGTCAATAACATGTACACTTTTTCATCTTTTTATGTAAAAATTGAAAACCAAGAAAATATATTTACTAAGAAAAATATCGTCTCTAACGAAGTAGTATTATAAGTATGAGCGCAAGTAGCAATAATATTGCAATATATATTGCAAAAATTAATATAAAATGTTTAATAGTATATTTATTACTATTATTTATTACTAAACTCAATTTTTATATATACATAAATAAAAAATAAATTATATCTTACCTTTTGTTTATCCGTTTATTTTATGTAGTAAATTCCAGGGCATTTTAAATTAACCAGTTTGATATATGCTCACTTCGAAGAAAAACCAAGCAAACGTAACTATAAATAAACATGTACAAGACTATTGTTCTTTTGTAAGATTCATATAAAAACCAAGCAAACCTAATTACGTCGGATCCAAATCCAAATCCAAATCATGATACCTGCAAATTTAAACTTATAAGATGCTTGTTAATTTTGTTTTATGTCGACGAGTTATTATATTACATTACATTATAACAACAAAAAAACAGTACAAGTTTTTTTTACCTAATAAACGGGAGTTGTGGCTGATGTCATTCAGCTGACGTGGCGATTTCTTAGATTGTACACTTAGAACAAAGATGCAGAAGGGTTTGGTTTGTTGACGTCATAAATTTATTTTATTCCAATTTTCTTTAATCAAATTTAAAACCTATGTTTCTTTTAAATTAATAAGAAAAAGATCTTGGACAGTGTGTTGAGTAAACCAATCCCTTGGCGCCATTCCTCTCCAATCGACTCCTTTTGGGAAAAGGAAGCTTATAGTGAAAGCTTTCAATTAAAAATTTTAATCCACAAGTTTTCTTGCACTAAATTCAAATTTCTACGTCTTTTGATTTTCTTCATTCTATTCAGATATTTTGATCATTATCCAATAATATTTCTACGTTTTCTCATTGATTTTCGATTTTGAATCGAATTAAGAAGCAACATCAGGAGCATTTGTAGTTGTATTGTGCAGGTAATTCCCCGTATGTCTTGAAAAAGGTATGTTTTTCTCCATGATTTATCTAATGGAGGTATCGATCGTATTCATCTGTTTATTTCTACGTTTTCTCCGGTTGGTTTCGTAATTCGAAAAACATGTTTTTGATGGATGTTAAGGAATGGAGATGATGAAGTGAATATTTGAAGATGAATATGATTCAACTTTTTGAAATTGCTATTTGGATCGATATTAAAGGTATAAGCATTTATCTTTTATTTTAGATAAGTTGTTCATATATGCGAATGAAACTTGAGTAGTTAAAGATTTTAGAACATTATCATATTCAGAAAGACTTCTAAATACAGTATCACTTATGCATCTATGCCCCACCGCCACCTCCCGAAGTGCTCGGTATAATCAAAGTGAAACATGTGTCTCGTAAACCCTTAGGAGCAAGATGTGCTTAAGAACTAAACATCGATCTTCAAAATTTTACTTATGAGTTGACATATTTCTATGTATTTTAGCTTGTTTACCCGATTTTATCGCTATTAGTTTATGTGCTATTAGAAATAGTCAACTATATATGACATAATCGCTTATAGAGGTTTAATAAGATTTAAGAAAGCTATAAATTGTTCTAATAAAGCACAAGATTATTAAGATGATTTTACTAACAGTGTTAAACCATGGTTATAAAGCCCAATATTATTATAGTAGGCATGTTTATTTTTGGTTTAGATGGTTTTGTAATGGTTGTTTTTCTATATTTAGATAGTTGGTGGCTAATGATTTTCATTATATTAGGAATGCAAGATTACATCCTATTGGTATGCGTATAGTAACTATGTGAATACTATTATTTTTTTATAAAACTTTGCCCAGATTATACATAAATTGTTGTATGTTTTTTTTTTCTAAAACTAAATTTATTGATCATATGAATATTTTTTCTCAACCATTTCAAAAAAAAAATCTAATATAATTTTGTGTGTTACATGGGGAATAAGCTAGTTTACAATAACATAATACATGTAAAGTTTTAAATATAATTAATCACCAAAAAAATACTCAACACCAATATTTTTCAAAAATAATTATCTGATTGACGACGGATTTCTTGCGATATTTTCTCTTAGTGAGAAGTACAATAAAACATAATCTGTCCAATAAAACCTTGGGACATCGTCGCGAAAGATAATAGTGTAGCGATAAATGAATAGTGTCGCGAGACTCGCGACATTTTGTCTAACTTTATTAGTATGATTAACATTTATGTACTTTCATGACGAAAAAGTATCACGAGATATTGGTCGCGAATCAGATGATTAATTTTGAAATATATAAATGTTGGGTGATTGTTTTGTGATTTGCTCTTTTAAATAGTTTGATAGGTGCAGTTTACGGGATTATGGATTATATTATAAAATACAATTAAATGCATAAATAACTTGTATTGTAACCATAAAAACTAAATCATCTACAAATTATAAAGAAACCAATACATACTACAAATCAATTAAAAGAAATTACTAGACCATAAAAATATGCTCTAAAATCATGTAACAAGAAAAGAAAAAAAGAAAAGAAAAAATGTATTAAACCAAGAAAAAAACAATAGAACAAAAAGACATACCGAACCTGCATCATATGACTAACGCCACCAAGTCCTTTAAATAAACCCCACATGGTTTACTTTTTAATAGATTTTAGAGTAAATTACACCGTTCGTCCCTAAGGTTTATATGCAATTACGGATTTCGTCTCTAACTTTCGTCCCATTGTTTAAACTAATTACTCATTTCGTCCCTAATTTCAACGTCCGTTAATTTCCACCGTTAGTCTGTCCCACGTGTTAAACTCGTGAGGGGTATTTTGGTCTTTTCCCAATCTTCACCTACCTTACCCACTTTTCTAATCAATATCCCTAATTTTTTAACCTAATTTCTTTCATTTCATCCTCTTCAATCATTTGTCAAATTAATCTCCAATTTAATGATTTGAAATCTGGAATTAAATTCAAGGAAAATGAAATGAAATAATTATTGAATTTATCTTAAATCGGGAGAAGAAATGGAAGCAGAACGATGACAGCAAAGCAAAATACAAAACACACGTGGAAGACTGGTAAGAAAGCAGTGGAAGACTGGTAAGAAATTACTAAGCCCAACCCAATTCCAGAAAAAGCCCAAAAATTCACCTTTAGCCCAAAAATAGGCACAGAATCATAGGAACATACCACTTTTAATATATAGGATAATTCTTCATTTCACATCATTCAAACAATCACTAATTTGTAATCAAACCGTTCCAAATCATTAAAAATTTGAAAAAATACGTTGGGTGCTGCTTCTGAAAAAATATATTAAAGCTCGAATTATAAACAAAACTAACCAGCCCAACTACAGCAGAAATGAGGAATTTCACCCAGTCCATAGGGGTCAAACTTGGATTCTTCTTCTCCTAGAAAGCAACTGGCAACAAAAGCTGCTCGGAGGATGGAGGACGGCGGGGTGAAGAAACCACACAGATTCATACCGGATTTGTGAAGAAACCACACAGATTCAGAGGGGTGAAGAAACCACACAGATTTAGACCGGAGGATGGAGGACGGCGGCGCCATAATACTTGATTGGTTTTTCGAATTGATTTTCGGCGGTTTGGGTAGTCACGGGAGGTTTCATTTCCGATTTGTGTAACATCCCGGTTTTTCGGAAATTAAAATATTTCGTAAGTATTTATTTAGTTATAATAAATGTGGTTTATAATTATGTTATTTGAGAAGTTTATAAGTAAAGGACTAGAATTGTTAGAAAGATAGTTGATTTTAGTTAGAAAGGACTTAATTAGTTAATAATTCTAGTAATTGTTGTAAATTAAAAAGACTTGAGAAATTGAGGGACTAAAGGTGTAAAATTCGAAATGTGATGAGTAAGCCTTTGAGGTGTCAAATGCAGAATTTTCCAAATAAAATTTTAGGGGTTTTTGAGTCCATGTGTGTGTGTTCTTGAGAGTAAGAAAAGGATAATTAGAAATTTCTCAAATCAATTGTGTTGGATTAGTGAAGATTACAAGAGAATCAAGAATAGAAGATAGGGTAACTTAGCTAATTTGGTGTTGGAATAAAGAAGGTAAATTTATGTTTATCTTTGTTATTATTTGATGAATTTGAGTTATGTTAATATGTTATAATATTAATTGGATGTTTAATTGAAGAATAGATATGCTTAATTGGTTAAATTAGGTTTTTATAATTTGGGGATAATCTTGAGAATTGTTAAATTGAGCAATTGTATATGTTAATTTAATGTTAGAATTGTATGTTTTAGTCCTATGAAAGAGATAGAATATGGTATAATGATTTTTCTAGTTGGTGTTGCCAAATGGGTCAAATGACCCAAGGAGTGGCAATTGGGTAGAAATTTGATTAAAGAGAAAGAAATGGTCATTTGTATGTATTGTTGATGTGTATGTATAAAATGAATAGAAATTTGATATACTTTCATGTATGTGTAAAAGTTAACGGGTCAAAAACCTTAGAAGTGACATGATGGGTAGAAAATGATTTAACCAAGTAATGTTAAGTGATTAGAAGAAAATGTATGATAAAGTTGTTGGTTATGTGATTATGAGTATTGAAGTTTTAGTATTTTGACCTTGTAATCAGATTTGAAAGATAAGGGCAAAGGGAAGGCAACATAAAGATAGTGAACGTAATTCGACATCAAGGTGAGTATACTAGACTCATTTTCATATGGTTTCTTGTGTTTAAAGTTTGTATTAATGTATTAAAGATTGTTAGGTAAGTTGTTCCAAGTTATAGTCAGTGTTGTTAGCGGAAATAAGGAGTTAAAGTAGCATAAACTAACATGTAAGTGCAGGAAACGTTTGAAAAACGAAACTCAGCCAGAAATTGCCCGAATGCGCCGCCTGTGGGTTGAATGGCGGCGCATTCCGAGGTCCGAGGCTGATTTTGAGTTTTGTCATGTTGAATGCGCCGCCTGTGTGTCCGAATGCGCCGCATTCGATCCCTAGACCAGTTTTTAGTACATTTTAAGGTAGTTTTGGTAGAGAAATGATATATAAACTTATCATTATGATAGAGAAGAATAGAGAAGACATTTATGTGTCATGGAGAAGTAGAATCGACTTTCATTAGTCGGGAATGAGTAAAGTTAGCAAAAAGGTTATACCGGGAGGGTATGTAGCAAGACTTTGAATAGTCTTGGAGATGTATCATTATATTATTAAGTATGCTCACTAGCTTAATGCTAATGTACATTGTTGATTGTTATGTTTGTAGGTAAAAAGGATCTCGAATTTGCAAGGCAAGCATAGGAAGGATAGATGGGGACCTAAAATGAAGTTAAATCTTTTGTAACGAGCTTCCGCTCTAAACATCTTAAATGTTATGTTAGTAGAAGTAACACGATAACTTTTCTTTTGGTGAAGTTATGCAAATATTGTTGAATGTTTTCTTTTAAAAAAAAAAAAAAAAAAAAAAAAAAAAAAAAAATTTAGTGTGTTTTAGATCCAAGTGTTACAATTTGGTAGACGGCGGCGCCGGTGGTGGTGGTTATTGAACTATCTCTGCTTGGTTATTGAACTATCTCCGGAAATCGATTTCATTTCCGGCGGCAGGTTTGGTAGACGGCGGCGCCGGTGGTGATGGTGGTGAGCATGATTCCGTTCTTCTTGATTAGAAAAGGGTGGAAATTAACGGAATAAAATTAACGTTCTTCTTCTTGATTCCGTTCTTCTTCTTCTTGATTAGAATTGGGAATTAGGTTAAAATGAAATTGATTAGGAAAGGGGGTAAGGTAGGTGAAGATTGGGAAAAGACCAAAATACCCCTCACGTGTTTAACACGTGGGACAGACTAACAGTGAAAATTAACGGACGTTAAAATTAGGGACGAAATGAGTAATTAGTTTAAACAATGGGACGATCCATGCAACTTTTCAAAGTTAGGGACGAAATCCGTAATTGCATATAAACCATAGGGACGATCTATGTAATTTACTCTAGATTTTAATGTTTTTCTTAACTTTTTATCCGTTAAAACGGAAATATTATTGTTTAAAGAGTTAATTATGTAAATGGTTTATATGGTTTATCGGGTTTTATGGTTCAGTCTTTGTGTTTTTTTTTACGGGTTCAGTCCTTGTGATTTCAATTGTCCGGGTTCAGTCCATATGTCGTTAAGTCCGTTAGTTTGTCATTAAGTTTGTTAGTTTGTCGTTAAATGAATGGACCACATCCGAAAATCATGACAAACTATAGGGACCATTTATGTCATTAACTACTTTAAAAAAAAATTATATGTGAATTAACATATTAAAAAAAAATTGTATTGAAAATATTATAACACAATTCTTTATAGATCAAATATAACTCCAATGACACATATTTTAAAAGTCAAACCCGAATATGAACGTTGGCGTTATATTGTTTAGTGAATGTTTTTAATTGTTGATTGACGAGTAGAAGTTGGGGGTCTTCACTATTTGGATAAAACCAATTGTCCAATTGGACAATTTAGATTACCCTATAGGGTTCGTATTTTCGGATATGTGGATCGGATAGGACCAAAACCGAACTACTATTTTTAATTGGTTTTTGGTTCACATAGAAAAACCGAATAGTTAAAAAAACGAATAATAAACTACTTTTGCTTTGTGTTTCTATATTTAATAATAACTATTAAGCTTTACCAGTTTATTCAACTATGACTTTCATACATAAATATTAAGTTAACTTATAAGTTTCATACATATGATATTAAGTCAAATATTTTATTAATTTTTTTATATATTAATTTACGAGAGAATGTCACAAATCGTCCTTGTGGTTAGGCTGTTTTTCACGTATCGTCCTTTTCGCAAAAACTTAGCACAGATTATCCTTTTGTTTTTTAAATTTATCGTCTGTGATCCTTCCGTCCAAATCCGTTTAAATTTAGCCGTTAAGTGGCCCCGTGTGCCTGGCACATGAGGGTAAATGAGTCTTTTTATGTGTTATCTCCCCCCATTGTTTGATTATCGATGTAGCCAAGGTGAATGAATACACACACAGATGATAGTGAGTATCTCCCTGTATGAATTGTGATCTGTAAACCCTCGATTCATCGATCTGCACACAAATGGAGTTCCAATTGATTGATTGATTTTCGATGCAGCCAAACACCCCTTTTGCTCTCATTCCACTTGCTTTAAATCACGCTAATCTCAATCTTAACACACCTGAGTCATAATAATTAACGAATTGATTGTATACAATTAATGAGTAGTATGGATCTTGAATTCTAAAAGGAGTTACGGTTGTTTTGTGTGCAGTACTTGAATTTGCAGGCAACCTCAAAGATCTTTAAAGGAACACAGCCAAAGATACTGATGCCGCTCCACTCACAAATGGGAAACAATGGTGATATTTCGTCCGACTCTAAGCTGGAATCTTGAAGTTGCTGAAAGAAAGGAAAAAAAGTCTTTTTTGGGTTATATTTTGTTTCTGTTGTTTCTCTATTACATCGGAAGTAGTAACAGTAGTGAGAGGAAGTGATTTGGAAGTTTTGAAATTCTTGCAATCAGTCGGAGGGGGATACGAGTGAATAGGAATAAGTACATATATGGGTTGAATCCCCAATAGCTCGCTTGCTGTAAACCCGTGTTTGTTTACCCCTCTCGACAGTGTGAGATTCTTCTGACGTTTTAAAGTTGAGATAAACAAAAGAGAATAGGAAATAGCTGCTCAGGGAAATTTGCTTAAATCTCTTGGTTTTGCACCGTTAGTATGCATTGCGGTGTCCGATAGTTGCTTGAATTAGGATAATCTCCGATTGTTCTGAGGGGAAAAAGAGGGGTAATTTCAATTTAATTCAAACAATGGTCTGAACAATGGGGGAGATAACACATAAAAAGACTCATTTACCCTCATGTGCCAGGCACATGGGGCCACTTAACGGCTAAATTTAAACGGATTTGGACGGAAGGATCACAGACGATAAATTTAAAAAACAAAAGGATAATCTGTGCTAAGTTTTTACGAAAAGGACGATACGTGAAAAACAACCTAACCACAAGGACGATTTGTGACATTCTCTCTTAATTTACACATAATTTTCGTTAAAAATAGTTAATTACATAAATGGTCTCTACGGTTTGTCTTGATTTTTGAATTTGGTCCCTTTATTTAACGGCAAACTAACGGGTTTAACGACAAACTAATGAACTTAACGACGTAGGGACTGAACCTGGACAATTTTTAAAGAAAGGAGACTGAACTCGCAAAAAAAGAAATAAAGGGACTAAACCTGTAAAACCTACTAAACCATAGGGACCATTTATATAAGTAACTTTTATTTTAAAGAATTTGATTACCTTAACAACTTATTAAATATATAATTTGATTGTACTAGTAGAATGATTATTTAGAAAATATAAAAGTGAATTCTAACAACTTATAATAAATAATATATACGGAGTATGTAATAACTTTTTGATGATTATCCTTCAAGTATTTAAATTTTTAGTTAAATTAGAAAAATTATATACTATTTTTTCTGTCTTAAAATTATTGTTTTTAGATTAAAAAACACACAGTTTAAAAATACATTATTATTACTATTATTCAAAATAATTGTTTTACCTTTTTTTTAATTAATTAGTGTTTTCTAAAAATATGTAATAATAACTTCCACTAAAGATATTTTGATAAACTTGTCAAATTTTCATTAGACAATTAAATTGGGATAATCCAAAATGGAATACTGAACGAATAATACGGGACGAAAGGAGTAATACTTTTTGTTGTATATTACTACTGTAAAATCATGACATGTTTAATCTATTTATCTCGTCTCGCTTCATCTTCTGATCTTGGAAGAAAAAATTTAGAAAAATATTCAAGACGGAAACATAAAATTATAGATTATTTACTCTCTCTTCAATAAGGTCTAGGGGATTCCTCTAAAGAATAAATTTACTCATACATAACAAAATGAATGTTTTATTATGTTTTCTTAGAGTTGCTAATTACTCTTCATTTGAAATTAATCTTGTTAAAATTGATATTTTCTTAATTAAAAGTTGCATTAATATGAAATCATCTAAGTATCACCTTTTTATTCCTTTTTTTTTTGTAAGACGAGTCAATATAAATATATCAAATGTGATTTTTACAACACTAAAAATAATAATATACAATGAAATCAAATTACAATACAAAAACAAACAGTCAACATTTGTGTCATATAAATCCATTTTATTGATGAATAGTTTCAATAATAATAAACTCAAATGCTCTAAAATAGACGAAAAGTAGAGTACATTATGTGTAACAACCATTTGCGAAAATATTTTTATACAATAGTGTATAAAGTTTCATCTAAAAATAAATCCGTACTACATTCAAAATAAGCATCACCGAATGTCCTTAACAACGATCAAATTAAACACCGAATGTCCTTAACAATAATCAAAATAAGCACCACATACGGTGCTTGACAATAAGTGCCTCGTTTTATCTAAAATATACTTTTACCCAAATAGTTAAAAGTATGTTTTGACGTTTAAAAATGCATTACAAACTTATTACACGATAATAAATACCGAAAATAAAAATGGATTTTACACCAGTTATAAATCAAACCTATATTTCAAAAGCTCCACACATTTCCCATTTTTACACAAAAAAAATAAATAAATTGGTTAAATAATAAAAAGAACTAAACAAATAAATTAAATAGTAAATTTCCAATTTTACCCTTTCCATTGCATGCATTGTGTAGTAGGCCGAGTCTTCTGTGAACCGGCTTCAACCGGACAAAGCGTCTGAACCGGCGGAACCAAACAGTTATACTGTAAACATAACGAACTACTCAACGGTATCGCCGCCATCGGACTAATCGGAACCGCCGATAAATAATTATGTTGCAAGTACAACAACTGAATATTCCCACCCATCAACCGGTCCATCAAACTTAGCGGTACCGAACCGGTGAACCGGTTATTATTTAAGTATAGAGTTTGAACGGTTGAAAATAACGGTGATACTTCTCCGTACAATAAGTTATGACTTAAATCAACGGTTGGGATTGCAACTTCATTGTAAGGCTGAACGGGACCGGAAAATAAATTCCGGTTCAGTTGTAGGTTTGTTATTGGGAAGCTAAAAACCGAACCGGGGATTGAACCGGTGAACTGGTTCAAACTTAAGTCCAAATAGTTTAACCGATTCAGTTGAGGTAGTAAATACTCAACTGAACCGGAAAACCGGTTCCAAGAAAGCGAAAGGTATTGTAAAGAGGAAGGAAGTGAACCGGGTGGGATTGAACCGGATAAGTTGTTATGTTTAAGATCCAACCGGGTTAATGTTTGCGAAACGAAATTCGGTATTGAACCGGATAAACGGTTATGACACATAACGACGTTAGTTAACGCCGTTAAGCTTCCAACACCCCAAGGTATATTCCCAGTGAGTTGATTATAACTCAAATCAAGTGTTCTCAACTCAGTGAGTTGACTCAAACTCGCCGGAATTTCGCCGGAGATAAAATTCCGGCTAATCCCCAAAAACCTTAAATTTTTTAACTCGGATAATGTTGATGGTAAATGACCCATGACTCGACCCGGAACAATGGTGAGCTCGGTTAAGTTTGTTAGCTTACCAATAGCCGGGTCTAGACGACCTGAGAGACCCGACGCGCCAGCGCGTGGGTCTCCGAGATTTAGGGAGACGACTCTTTTGTCGTCTCCGTCTTCGCTGGAGCAAAAAACTCCAGCGAAGTTACACGGGTCGGATGTGAAGTCCCATGAGGAGAAATAGTTTGACCCGGGTGTGTCTTGTAATGATTTTTTTATTTTTTGTAGGGCTAAAAAATCATTTGGGTTTAATATTGCAAATGAAAATTTTATTTGAGTAATAATAATGAATAAATTTAGTATAGAAAATAAAAACATTTTAATCATTTTTATTATTGATCAAACACACAAAAATCCTAATAAAAATATTTTTTAAAGGAATAAAGTTTATAACAAAAACTCAAAAAGGTTAATAAATATTGAAATAAAGTATATAAATTTTGGAAAATAAGTAGGAATTTACAATAAAAAAGATCAAAAAGACTAACAAAAATATGAATCAAGAACACAAACTTAAAAAAAAATATTCTAAAAAAGAATAAATTTTTATAAACAAAAAATTGCAAAAAGATTAATAAAACCACAAATTTTAGAAAATAAGAAAGAAACTTATAACACAAAAAAATGGATTTTTTTATTAAAAAAACAACACAAATTTGAATAAAAAACACAAACCAAAACAGAAAAATTATAACAAAAAACTCAAATTACTAAGAAAAATATACAAATTTACAATAAAAAAAATATAAATTTATTAAAAAAAATCAATAAATAGAAAAAGTGAAGATGAAATTTATGATCCTTGAAGAATGATTCTAGAGAGAGAAAGTTTAGAGAGAGAGTAAGACGGTGATGAGTGAAAATGAAACACAAAAACCAGGTTTATGTGTGTATGTATGTTTGTTCTATAATGGAAAATAATATTTTATTTATTTATTAGATATTAAATATTTGTTGTTTTGTTTAGGTTCGGATTTGTACAACGGTAGTCCGAGCCTAGGTGTGAGGTTGGGGTGGCAGGTCAGATTTAGTGGTTGGATTTATTTGCCACGTAAGTGTTTAAGTGAAGCTATCACACATGTTTCTGACAACATTGTCCGTATTTATGAGGTCTTGTCTTCTTTTTCTTTTTTTTTCACTTGTTTGTGTTTTATTATTCTAATAGAGAACAACAACGGTACTTGTACTTCGTCCTGTTAGGACCCGGATATGCTAGACGTAAGGTCTAGATACTCGTATCGTATTCGAGGGTAGACGAGAGGGACGACCTTCAAGATCTTAAGATCCTATAATTTTAGAGATCTCAAACTTTTATTTTGTTTAATGTGAATCTTTAATCGATTGAACAACGGTTTTAATTAAATATAAAATTATTTAAACATTTGAACATAAAGACATCAAAATTATTTATTAAACAAGTAGTAGTAGCCGATACTCGTTTATACTCTCTATATAAACCTCCATGTTGACTGGGCGAAGCAATTTGTTTAGGTACCTTTAGTTGAGTTTTGTTGTTGATTGTTTTAGATTTTATAATTGTCTTCCGTTGTAGGCTTCATGTCCCTCCATCTTGGAGGCTTTGGCTGGAAATTTTGGTTCGCTTAGTTTTTAAGGGTGGCTTTGTAAAAAGAACTCTTTATATAAACATCTAATTTTAGGGCCTCATTTTTATAAATTAATATGTTTCTTTTCAGGGATTCTAGACGAACTACTATTTTCAGCGCCTTATTTCGTACTTAGACAAGTTTTGCCTGGCCACTGAAAACTCAAAGACCGCTCTGCTCTATTCCAGTATAAACATAAAGCTATCAGAAAGAGCTTTGAAAGAAAATATGTACAAGGATGTATGTGTTAATGTGTTGCTGCATTTGCGACTATATATTTTGTATATAGTCTTTTAAGTCTTAAAAATTACATATATTTAATAGTGGTTTATGATAATGTCAGTACTATGTAGACCACTATGTAGAGCAGTTGCAACAACTCTTATATTAATTTAGTCTTAAATAAAAGTATTTTATTTATTTTATAGGTTTATGTACCATCGATATTACAGAGACTCGGAGAGTGTGGCTTAATGTTTAAGACCTAGGTTCATAAACGTGATTTACTCGATAACGAAAATGTATTTTGATTCTAAAAGCTTACATAAAAATATTCTAATTTCTTTTACATAACAATAAAGTAGAAAAAACAATGATCATTTCAACACACGTGCATTGAAGCTTTATGAAGTTAAAAGTAATCACCAACCAAACTACTTATTTAATGACATGTTAACTCTTTTTACCTTTTTGGTCATTATTTTTTTGACGATTAGGCTAGTCAACTAACATATGGGACTTCTCTATTTTACTTTTTTCTAGTTTTCTTTATATAATCTTATTTTTCTTTTCATCCAAATAATACTAATAAGTATATTTAACCATTTACTTTTTTCGTCTCAAAATTAATGTTTTCAAACAAAAAATATACAGTTTTAGAAAAATATAATTATTATTACTTTCTTTTTTTACTTTTTACAGATTGACAATTTTATCCTTAACTAATTAATTAATATTTTCTTTACAATATGTAATAATTTTTTGTGTTAGAAAATCTGTTGATCATAATTTGAAGAGTTTGTACATCAGAGTTCTTTCATCAAATCGGCAATGACTAAATTGTTTCGATCATGCTTTGTGTCACTTGCATCAACTACAACATTTGTTTTTCAGAGCAAAATTCGTAACGTTTATAGTTACACAATATTTGACGAAACCTGCCAATACAAGATCTACCATGAAACAATTTTAAATCTTGTTATGATAAGCAGTACAACTACTTGGTCGAGCTGATTGACACGCAAACATTTTTTATCCTTTATACATTTTTATAACTAACTGTTACGTTAAATATATAACTAAAGTACTCGATTAAACCAGTAATCCATCCTAACCAAATCGTCTAATTCATAAAATGTGATAATTAAAACCATCATACCCAGATACAAACACCCAACGGAAAGAATATTCCTGGCAAGCACTTAATTTCAATATATTTTGCTTTTCTTTTTGAACATAACAAGGTTGTACTAACCCGCGCTTCGCGTCAGGAATAACCCGTAGTTAGGGGTGACCAAAAAAACCGAGAACCGGCTAGAACCGAAAAAACGGCCCGACTTTGGAGCGGAACCGAACTGGACCGGCTATGGTGGTCCGGTTCTCGGTTCTCAAAAATACTCAAAAAATAAATCCGGTCCGGTCCATGATCAAACCGGCGGTCCACCGGTTCGAACCGAAAAGTTAACCTTTTTTTTAATACATATCCTAACATTTAATCTTATATTCATAGTTTAGGGGGTCTAGTTTTAATATAAGATAAACCAGTTTGTCAATGAGTATAAGATACAACGAGTTTATTATATGATATATAAATCGAATACAAGATATTATAAGATACAATGAGTATAAGATACAACCAGTTTATTATATGATGGGAAGTGTTGGTGCGGCAGACTCTGAGGTAATTATTTAAGGTGATTATTTGTTACGATTTATTTATATATTCCCATACAGAGCATATAGTTTTTCTAATTAATTATTCTCCAAAGTCCTTATACATGTTTACACATATACATCTGACGTAAAGCTTATAATCACACAATCCTATATAAAAGTCAATAAAACTATATGTATCCTAATATTAACTTGATTATATATTTTAATACATATCCTAAATTAGGATTCCTAATACTTAATCTCCAATATATTCTAATAATTTATATATATATCAAATCTAATATAATTTTTTACTATTCGTATTTGGTTTCCTTTTAGTTTTTTACTATGTCTATTACGTATTTACGTTTATGATTTGTAATTCGATACGATTATTTTTTGTGTTGCTTATCGTTTAACCTACTTTTTTCTTAATCTTTGCATGACTTTTTTTCTTTTTTAAATTGGATAACCTTTTTTATTACTATGTTGTGTATTGTGTGAGGTATTAAAACCGAAATGAACCGAAAAACCAAAGAACCGATTAGGAACCAAACCGGAAATGACACGGAAAAAGCGGTCCGGTCCTCGGTCCACCGTTTCTTGATTTTTTTTGTCTCGGTCCGGTTCGGTTTTTACCGGTTCGATCCGGTCCATATCTTTTAAACACCCCTACCCGTAGTTAAAAGTTAAGCAAAAGTTAACGGTTAAATTGTAAAAGTCTACACAAAATTTAACAATCAAACTGAAAACATACTAAAGATTAAGGGTCAAACTGAAAAATAACAAAGTTAAAGGACCAATTTAAAAAAATAAAAGTATTTATAATTATAATTATAATTATAATTATAATATATTTACAAATTTATGTTATACATTTTGAAGAGAACTTTCACACCGATCACATTCAAACAAAGCAAACACGATAGAAAGTTCAGTGCGTGAAGTGAAGTGATTGAGTGAACCGATTAAGATTCATTCGCCTTTCACAGATACCAGATACCCGTAAACATAAAATTTGTTATTTATTCACAAATATACATGAGAGATAGATGATCACATACAATGATAAAAAGGTTCTGCCATCAATGAATTTGAATGATTCTTTGCAGCTAATCAACCTCTTGCATAGCGTCGATCTGGGTAGTAATATATCTCAACAGGTCAAATACGAGTAAATTCTTTTAGCTAAAGACTTACAGGTTAAATAGTTCACACGAGTAGAAGGCCGTCCAAAATATACTGATAAAGCATATAACTTTCTACATCGTTTTATTTAAGGACTCGAGTTATTAGGCAAAAAAATGTTTACGAGACAACCCGACCCAACCAATCACGAACTTTGACATAATTGGGTTGAACTTGCCCCCTCCCCTCTAATGGAAAGTAATAAGAAATTAATAGAAGTCAAAATGTGTATTTACCTCGTCAGAAAGGTCAAACATGCCACCAAACAATTCATCCTCCTCCCCTTCATTCTCCGAGATTTCCCTCCCGGAATGACTGTCATCATTTTCACCATATTCAATTACACGTTGAGTTAGATTGTCGCAGCCATCGGGTTCCACCGCCTTACAATAACCCTCCTGAAAACACCCTTCAAAATCTACTGGTTTCTTGCTAGGTTGTTTCTTAAGATCAAAATGGTCAACGGTCAATAATGATGTGCTCGTTATTCTACTACCAGTAAAGGCATTGTAAAGCTCAGGGTTTTGGGCGTTTCTAGGTTCGAGATATAGTTCATTCAGAGTATGACTAATGGCCATATTAGACTTTTCACTGTTTACTGGATCAAGATCAAGTAAATTCTCGGTCCTTCGGGATGATCCTGAAAAGCAAGTTCCAAAAAAGATGGAAATATTAGATTATCGGTGAGATAATTTCAATGAAGCAAAAAATGTAAGAGGTGAAGCAAAAACATGAAATGCTTGTTCCAATTGAGGAATGATGCAACTTTTATTTAGAAAAATATTAAGAAAGTTTAGAATAGATGAAGCATCAGTTGAAACTTTTGCATGTGAGTTCGGTTTATGTTTAGTGATACTTAATGGCAAGTTCAAAAGTAAGTTAACAGTTACTAATGATACAACTTATCATATATTATACCTCCTTCTGAGCTTTCGGTGGAGGTGAGCGATGCTGGCTTTGAAAGACAGAGAACGGATTCATCACTGACCGCCTCTCTGGATTGACCAAACTCCGAAGATGATGCACCAGAATCTTTTCTAACAGAATACGCTCTATAGAAAAGATTCAATAAGAAAGTCAAGTCAGTATAGGTCAACATTGATAAATCGCTATGCATGTTAACATTGAATCGTCTGACTAGTATATAGGTTGCAAAACATCATGGTGTGTAAAAAGTCAAAAACTGGTTAGGTTTGCTGGCTAAAACTTTTTGTCATGTTTCTAAAATTTTAAAAATAGTAAACATATAATATATGTTCATGAAAACTATCAAGACCTAATTATCCATTTTCTTGATTATAGCAATGTTACTCGGCTGTAAATATTTAGTACTTGACATATAGTTACGGAAAGGAAAAGAAATGTAGCAATTAGTTAGTACATCCGGGAGGAAGTACTTGACATTTATGACTTGGAATCTTCTCCTAACAGTTACGGAAAGGAAACCAACTTATAGAGTTGAATAAATGGCTATCACCTGTCATCCCAGCTTGATTTGATGCTGTTGAAATGGTCAAAAACAGGCAACAAATCTTTTCTTCTTATGTCGACTTCATAACAAGGAATGTTCTCAATATGAGCCTCTCCAGCTGCAATTCCTTCCACATTCGCAGATCTCATCGCATAAAAATGAATCTGCAGCAAAACAATTATATGAATCAATACCAATAGAAAATGAAACTAAGAATATTTAACCAGGAGCTAGCAACTTGGGTTATTCTTTATCCATGACGGCTCAAACGAATAAATTCAGCTAAAAATGAAACGGTTTAAATGACTGGCAGGTTTAACGGGACAAAAGCCACCCAAAGTGGAGCTTTATACAAGTCATACCACCTTCAAAACCCTTTACCTCATACATTTAAATTATTATTTTAATGATAGTTATTTGTAATCATATTTACCGCTCATTGTGCCACCTCTAAATTAACGTATGTTAAGACAAATACCTTGGTATTTTGCCATACTGGTAATCGTCCAGAGTTTATTTGGACCTCGGCATTTGACAGAAACCAATGGGCTCTATCATTTTGCTTTACTGAATCACTTTTCACCGGCTTTTGACCTCCCACACCACCACCACAATTATAAGTAGTCGTGGAAATGCTTTCCTCCCTTTCTGGAGAATCTGATTTTCGGCAGACTTGCCACCATTGACGAGACTCAAATATCACTCCTATTTCCTCTTCTTGATTTGGTTGATATGAAACCGACTGATTTCTTGAAGTATCAATATGTTGGATCCCAATTGATGGCAGAAGTTCATATTGAATCACATATCCAGATGGAGTATAAACTAGCATATGTTCCAAGGAATTAACCTTTCTGGAAACATCCTGCTTACGATAACCCGTAGAGTTGTGGAACACAGAAGTAACAGCGCCAGAGGGTATATTCGTCTTTCCCACAAAAGATGCAGCGTTGCTAACCGTGTTGAGAAATCCAGAATTATTATTCTTTATCCTACCCACTACAGAAAGGGTAACAGGATATGGAGGTGGAAACGGTTGATCCTCTACGACAAATGATGGAGTGGACCACCATGGCAGAGATCGAACCGGATTAACTGCCTGATTTTGGAACTCGAGAGCGCGATGGCCCACATCACCACCGAAAGGCGATAGAACAAAAACATGGCAAGTACCCTTGGATGAAACAATAGAAATCCACTGGCAATAGCGACCAAAACTTATGTCTTGGATAACCTATCAAACAATTAAAAAAAAAATTAATACAGAAATTATGTAGCATCAACAACACATGTTTATGAAAAACATATTGGAGGCAAAAGTGGTGGATTGAGTGACGAGTCAAAGCAGTATTGAGTTACAGACAGTATTTTGCCATTTTAAAAATCTTCATGCATAGCTAATGTGTTATACATGATTATAAAAACTATATTCTTATAATATTAATCTAATTTTTTTTCAAAAAATTTATGAATCTGGATGCATGTGAATACACTTTGGACGACTTTTGACCCGTCTTCTGACAATTTTCTTTTCAGGGTTTTTTATGCCCATTTCACACATTAGGAACAAAACATAAACCAAATTGACCATTTACACATATATTGGTTGAAACTGCCACCTTAGACTAAAACTATTGAGAAAATATATATATACTTACAGCCGACGTTATGCCACGGTGTAGCTTATAAAGAAGCACATGAGAGGAATTCCAATCATGAACTTGATTGCTAGAACCTCTGCGGGTCGAAGGCATAATTCGGAAGATGTTCACGTTATTACCATGTATCGAGGCTGTGACCAGAAGGGTTCCACTCGGATCAAAACATAACGCACAAAGAGGACTTGAATGAGCTCTAAATTGTGATATAACAGCTTCTGAAACAGCATCCTTCACAATGACCTACACCAACTATAAAATTAGGGAATCCACGAACTTTTCCGTCAAGGTATGAAATGGAGTTGCACGATAGATTTTTGAGTGGGTAACAACAAGCATATCAAATTTCAACTCTATATGAATCAATTATACTATCAGGTAACTTCCGTAATACTTAAAACCATGCACATGTCTAGTTGCTCATCCGGTAATTAACTTGTCTACTAAAGATTCGGTTTTCAGAATTTTGTTTTTATTTTCTTATGCATCCTGGCACTAATAACCGACATGGGAAAATCATTTTTATAAATCTAATAATAATTCATACATGCTAAAATAAAGCCAAAGAACTGACCATTCCTGCATTATCTGCTTCTGAAGAAGCATTCCTAACTTTCCAGCCTGGATTTGATGTTGTAGAAGAAACTGGACGGTCTGGATAGTATTTAGAGAGCGTTTTATACCCCTTGTCACCAAGGGTGATTATTCCAGCAGCCAGCTGTTTGCTTGATTCCATTGCATAACGGGCCACCAAAGCACCATTGCTAGGTGAGGTAGATGGGCTAATGCCAGGAGTAAGGTTCTGTGGACTTAAGTGCCCGGTGTTCGACACAAGTAGTTTGTTTGATGCATAAGCTAACCACCGTGGACCCACGGCCAATGGACCATACCCAAAGTTAACTCCAACTGTTCCTTGACCTCCAGAGCGAGGAACTGGATACGTGGGAATAGTGAATTTATTCTCAAGTGTGATGGCGTCTATGCAGTGTATCTATCACAAATTAAAGATGTATAAAAAAATAGCCATCAAATTCCAACTCATATAAATATAAGGAGGACTTAGTAGAGTTCAATTTTTGAACTTCATTTATTTATCTAAAAAGATAATGTACACATTGGCCATCCAAGAATTCAAACGATTACACTAAGGCCAACAAAAAATTATACTAAGTATCAATTTAGATTCGTTTATACTTTATACCAATTACGGACTAAAACTTCCAGATGACAAAAATGTCCTTAAAATAACAAAAAGTCCCTTGATGAGTTATTGAGATCTCTAAGTGTTGAATGTAAAAGCATAACAAGGTCCTTTATAAGTTGGGAAAACTGTCATTTTACAATTTTAAGCAGACTTTTCACTGTAATTGGTGACTGTAATAAACAAAACCATATTGATACTTGGACGAAATGAAATTATATGTTCAAATTTGAGTGGCTTTAGAGTAAACTTTTCAATATTTTGGTAGCCTATGCATACATTATCACTTACATAGATATGCAGGTACAAATGTGAGGTATTATTATACATAAATGTAATTTGCTAGGTGAATATAACTATAATAGGGGAGGGTTCTTGTAAAAAGTCTTATATTTGTAAAAATGTGGCAACTTTGGAAAGAAAAAAAAATATTTTTAATAAACAAATATTAAAAAAAAAAAAAGGTTATGTACGAAAAAAATATATGATGCACATTTATGATGCACACCTATGATGAACATTTTTGTGTGCTTCATAGTTGAATATTATAACTTTTTTGTGTGCATCATAGTTGAATATCAAAGTTTTTTTGTGTGTATCATTAATGTGCATCATATTTTGTGTGCATCATTAATGTGCATCATATTTTTTTATGTGCATCATATGACGTGACATATTACGTTATCAAAAAAAAATTCAAAATTTTTTTTTTCCAAAATGTTTTTTTTTTTCGATATTTTTTTTTTTTTAAAAAGAAAATTATTTTTTTATTAAAAAAATAAAAAAAAAATATTTTTTTTTAAATTTCACATAAGTTGCCACATGTCACTACAAGAATGCTTCCTCCACTTTTTACAAATATAAGACTTTTTATTTGATCCTACTCCTATATATATATATATATATATATATATATATATATATATATATATATATATGTAAAAAGAAACAAATGAATTGGTATCTTACCTCATTTTCAAGACTAACGGCTACTATCAGAGGACTACGTCTGACCATAAAAACAGTTGACCTGAATCTAAGAACCTTCACGTAACAATTGGACTTAAGGGAATAAAACCGTACAGCAGTAGGAGCATCCACAGATGTTCCTGAATGAGATACAACTGAACCATCCCTACCAGATGCACTCAGATAGGTTCGATTTTGACCCAAGGTAGACCGAGTGGCTTCGTCACCAGCAACGACCACTAGTAATGGATGTAATGATAAGAACTTCTCCCTGTCATCAGACTTTGCAGGAATATGCAGTAACTGTAAGAAAGTGACAGGGCCATCTCGCTTTGAAACAAGCTCGGTAAAATTAGACGCATCCTCGACATCAATCACTTGAAAACCAGTCTGATAACCAAGTAATAGGACATTTCTGAAGGAACCAGGACCAGTTTCTAATCTGTCAAATCCGGCCCATATCACCTGTGGTTTACTAGAAGATTAGGGATCTCTTATGCATTTAAAAATGGATATAAGTGAGGACAAAAATGAATTATTGCAAAATTAGACGAATTTAATAACTAAAGCATGATACACTTTCCCAGTTATCATTAACAACAGAATAGATGCACTGAGCCCTTTGTCACAGGCATAACACCGTTGACTTTTGCAAACCGACAAGCAGAAACTCAATGGTTTCCTCTAACAGTTACACACTTACACCAATAACTTAAAATAACATAGAAGCTTTACAGAAATGATATAACACATTTTTTCAAGTAACTAATAACTTCTCTAGGACAATTAATTTTGATATATACAAGATACTTCTCGAGGAGTGAGGATGCACCCTGCCCTGAGTGCGATTAATTCGTCTCTCCTAACGTACTCTCTATATGATAACTGTCGCTTATTGAGGCTGTGGTGCCTTCTTTATCAGCATCCAAGTTTCTCCCTAAAGTAACATAATAAGGTCAAAGCAAACATTTGTGTGAATCAGCATTCAGCACCGATGATAAAACTCCACTTACGTTTTTATCATACATTTACAGGTCTATATTATTTATAAATGTATATAATAATAACTCCAAGTGATACTATAGCATTCAAATGCCTATTCATCCACGAACAACATCACATGAGCTTCTACGTTCTCAAATCAGCTCATGCTTACACATATATTCATGCTAAAATCGGTTTCTCTTATTTTCAAATATACAGCCAAAAATTACTTATCAAACAGTTAAAAACCATATAAAAAAAGTATTTGAAATTAATTTATTGCCCTATTATGCCCGAACAACAACACATCAACTTGTAAGTTCTCAAATCGGCCTATAATTGCACATAATTTTAAACATAAAGATGCACATATCTATTTCGCTTATTTTTAATTATAGAACTAATCATACATATCCAACAGTTAATTACCACCCAAAATAGTAGTTAAAATTGATCTCTTTCCCTATTATGCACGAACAACATCACATGAACTTGTAAGTTCTAAAAAGTCAAATCAGCTCATGATAGCACATACTTCTTCATATAACGAAGCCAAAATCTATTCACACATAATTCCATACATAACGAAACAAACAGAACTTACTTAGCAATCAGTTAATTAACACCTAAAACAGTAGTTGAAATCGATCTATTTCTCTATCATGCACAAAAGTTGTCAAATAAGCCTATAATTGCACTTAAATCTAAACATAACGATCCTTATTTCATTAAAACAACTAAGCTTACTTATCATACACTTAATTTCACACCTAAAATAGTAGTTAAAATCAATCCATTTCCTATTATGCACAAACAACATCACATGAACTAGTAATTTCTCAAATCAGCTTATAAATTCACATGTATTCCAAAATCCATTACGCTCAGTCTCAATCACACAACCAAAATTTACCTATCAAACACTTTTTAAATCAATCTATTCCCTATCATGCACGAATAACATAACGTGAACTAGTAATTTCTCAAATCAACTCATCATTTCACTCAATCTCAATCATACAACTAAAATTAGTTCGCAAACAGTTTAATTAAATTATCAAACAGTACTCGGAATCGATCTATCGTCCTATTTCGCACAAACAGCATCACATGAACTGCTAATTGCTAAAATTATCTCACAAGTACGCATATATGCTAAAAATACATTTCGCTTCATTTCAACTAAAACTACTTAACATCATCAGTTAATTAGCATATCAAACCGTCTCGAAAATCAATCTATTATCCTATTTTTCACAAACAACATCACATGAACTACTAGTTTCTCAAAATCATCTCACTACTACACATATATGCTAAATTATAAGTTCCGCTTCATTTCAACTCTAATTACTTAACACAAACAGTTAATGAACATATCAAACAGTACTGGAAATCAATCCTATATTTATTATGCACAACGCTTCATTTCAACTAAATTTACTTAACACAAACAGTAAATCAATCACCTGATCTCTATGATCATCACCAGAAGTTGCAATCGAAGCAGCAACGGTAGCACCAGCGGACCGAACAACAGTACTCGCATTAGTAGAAACAGTTTTAATACACGAAGAAATAATCTTCAACGAATTAGGTAACAATCCGTTACTGTTTTTAACTTTTCCTTTCTTCATCCGTCACCGTCAACTAACGCCGTCGCCGTCACTGTCGCCGGAACTGACGAGTCTAATCTATGAACTATGATCATCCGAAAACGTAATCGGATTGAATTTGATTGGTGATTGCGTGAAAGTAATCGCTAACTGTGTGTGTGTTCTTGGTGTAGGTTTGACTTTGAAGATTTGATTGGAATGAATTGAAGTTTTTTTTTTTTTTGTGGTTTGATTGAGTTTTCAAGTAAGATTAGTTTCAATTTTTTAAAATAAGTGAATCTAATCATGTATTGATTGATATTGATAAACAACATCATGACAACATTTTTTTTAAATAATTGTATTTTGGAATTTGGATAAATTTAAATTTATCTAAAAATTACTATTCCAATCATTTAAAAATAAATATTTATTTTTAAAAAGTTTAATTATTGGATTTTTTGTCATATATATATATTTTTCGATGGAAACATAGGAGAACTTGACGAGTTATGGCTACAGATTGGGATATGGGAGAGTCAAAGTATTATAGTATCGGTATCGTGTCGATTGTATTCGATTCGGTATATGATATTAGATTTTAAAAAGTTGGTATTAACATGTATGATATCGGTCCGGTACATAACGGTAGAAGGATGAACAAACATACCATGATATTGATATCGTACCGGTCGTAGACGGTACATTATTTGATACTAAAAGTTCTTTAAAAACCAAAATGGTACCAAGTGGTACGTTGTCGGTACAGTACATGACTAGTTTCACGCTAAGCTCTAGATTAAGACAACAAAGTGTCCCTTTTGTGTTCTACGTGTTACGAATAGTCTTGTGTTTTAGAAGATAACGGTTTTATCATTTATTATTATTTAAATTAATGATATTTTGGATGTTTTAATTGTTGATGAAAAAATTAATGAATTATATAAATTTATGTTAACCAAAGATACTTATAGGAGCAAAAGTTTTTGAAATTGAAAAAAAAAGTGTGTGATTGGTGTTGATAGACACAATGTGGGATTAGAATGTATAGTTTATTTTAGAGTAAATTACATAGATCGTCCTTATGGTTTATATAGAATTACGGATTTCGTCCCTAACTTTGAAAAGTTGCATGGATCGTCCCATTGTTTAAACTAATTACTCATTTCGTCCCTAATTTGGACGTCCGTTAATTTCTACCATTAGCCTTCCCTCACGTGTAAAACACGTGAGGGTATATTAGTCATTTCCCAGTCTTACCTACCTTACCCCTTTTCTAATCCATTTCATTTTCTATCCCAAATCTTTTAACCTAAATCCTAATTTCTCTCATTTTAGATGATGTTAACAATCACTTCTCAAAATAAAAACAATATCAGAATTGTAAGTGGAAGAATAATATGAAACCGATTATTGTTTGATTGATCGAAAAATGAACTAGGTGGCGGCGGTGGATAATAATAATAAAACGAAAAATACGGCAGAACTGGATTCGGCGGAGGTGGCGTAGGATATCCATAACCACCACCACTGGACAGTGGTGGTAGTGTTGGTGGTGGATAATAAGGAAAATTCGGAACCGAAGGTGTAGGTGTGTAAGGAGGTGGATTACCGGAGGAGGTAGGTGGAGAAGGTGGTGGTGGACAGTGGTGGTAGTGTTGGTGGTGGATAATAAGGAAAATTCGGAACCTAGCTCTTCTTCTTTCTCTCTTAATGCAGAATTCCGAATAACCCTAGCTCTTCTTTTTTTCTCCGGCGGATCTCCTCTGCCTTCCCTGCAGCAGCAGCAACATTTTTTTCTCCGGCGGATCTCCGGCATTTTTTTCTCCGGCGTTAATATCATTTTTTCCTCTTCCTCTGCAGCAGCAGAACGGATCTCTGGCATTTTTTTGATTTTGACTTCTGGGGTTATCTGAATCTGATTTTGATTTTTTGGATTTTGACTTTTGGGGTTATGTAAGGGAAGGTAGGTGAAGACATGCTAAAAGACTAAAATACCCTCACGTGTTTAACACGTGAGGGAAGGCTAACGGTGGAAATTAACGGACGTCCAAATTAGGGACGAAATGAGTAATTAGTTTAAACAATGGGACGATCCATGCAACTTTTCAAAGTTAGGGACGAAATTCGTAATTCCATATAAACCATAGGGACGATCTATGTAATTTACTCTTTATTTTATATGTTAACAACCAAAAAGGATAAACACTATATGATGATAAAGAAATTGGATGATTGATTTATAAGAGGAAAAGATAAATAAATTGGATTGGTTTGACGTTTAATATGAAAAAAGATAACGTGTATAATTGTAGTACTAACTATAGAAAAACATAGGTTGCTATTTGTTGCTTGAAATGCAAGAAATTAGGAATGTGTTGATTTTTCGTTTGAAACTAGATTACCTAAAATGATAATTAACAAAGGTAGATTGCATTCTAGGAATCTTTCTTATGGATATTACAAAAAGTTCAAATTTATGTAACAGTTAATTACTTAAATGGTCCTTGTGGTTTATTCAGTATAATAGGTTTGGTTCTTAGGATTTCTTTTTGTGAATTTTGTCGATGTGGTTTGGATTCGTTACGGATCCAGTCCATTGTTGAATTTGAATGGACCAAAATACCCTTAATTCTTTTAGTTTTTTTTTTAAGTTTTAAATGTTTTTTATAGTTAATTAATTTTAACGAAAAATAAATTTTGTTGCAAAATTAGACAAACTAAAGGTATTAAAACTAATTACTAAATTAAAATAAAAAAACAAGTATTAAAAGCTCAATTAAAAACCCAATTAAACCGAAATAATAATTGATTTTTGATGAACCACACAACACTATTAATGCCTCCATAGCCTAGGAACACCTTCCCAACCCACACCTAGTCGCCGACCATAACCGATGAAGTTGTCGAATTAGAGGAAGACGGAGTGACAATGAAATTGCAATTGTTTCTTGATTTTTTTTATGGTATAAATTATAAAATAATAATTAAAACTTAAAAAAGAAAGAAATTAAGGGAATTTTGGTCACTTTAAATCAACGAGAGACTGGATCCGTAACAAATTCAAACCACGGGGACAGGATCCGTAAAAAAAACCATATGGACCAAACCCGTTATACCCGGTAAACCACAATGACCATTTAAGTAATTAACTCTTTATGTAACAAATAACATCTAATTTTAGAAAGTTTTCAATTTGAACCAACATTTATAGATATCAAAATCTCTAGTTTATCTTCAGTAGAGGATCTGAACATGTGCGACATGTACGACCGCACATGGTCACCATATTTTTAGAACCCCCGATTTTTACGTGTTTTAGTATAAAACTTTGATGTAAAATTATTTATTAGTTAATTAAGGCCTAAAAATAATCATTCCTTAATTATTTTCAATAAATTTACTAAAAATGGACGGTAATTATGAAAAGTCTGGTAATGTTAATTTATTTTATTGCATTTGTTTTATTTTTTCCACTTTTAAAGGCCTCTTATTTAATTACCGTACCGGACCATTAAAATTAATTTGTTAGCCCTTCTTATCTCAACAGAAAAATTAATAAGGTTTAAGAATAAATGAGAATGTAATTTCTATTATCATGGTGAAATATGATTGTCACTACACCATGATTTTATAATAACATTATGTAAATTTACTAACAAGATTCAAATCAAATGATTAACATTAGAAGGTATATAAAACCTTTTAAGATTTTATTGTAATTGCTAGTGGCCACTTGACATCATTCTTTCCAAAAACTTCTAAAAGATGTTCTTTTAAAAGTTTGAGAAAAATATAATAAACAATCATTAATTTGAGTGGTTTGCTACATGATTAATTTATCTTTATGATTTAATAAACGGGTAAATGAAAAAATAAATTAAAAAAACCAATGCTTATGCTATCCGAAGATAATCCACTTTTGTTGTTGTGATATACACTTATTATATTGTTATGATCGTTTTTGAACTCTTTTTTAAACATTATAAAATATTGTCATTAAAAATTTGAACGGACTAACGAACATTTTACCATAAGATAATTCTAGATTTGGTTCTTTGTAGTTTGTACGACTTATCAGCTTTTGAATATTTAATTTAAGATTAATAGAATGAGTAAGAAAATTAATGGTATATAAAACACTCATTAAATAACACATAAAGCATGAACTTGAATTTAGAAATGAAAAATTACTTGCAAGCAAGGTTCTAAATAACGCGCCATGGCGTTGAGGCGCGACGAGAAATTAAGAAAACATGCAAAGCGTTTTTGTTAGGCGTGGGGCAAAAAAACGTGGTCATGGCGTCCCATGGCGCGCCTTAAGGCGAGTTTTTTGTAACGCGTTATAAAAATTGTTTTTTAAAAAAAAAAGGTTTAAAAACAGTTAAAAATGACTATAAAAATTATTTGATTGTAAATTTGTGACTATATCTTAGAATATATATATACTTAAATGTTAAAACATATTTTTTGATAATTTATTGATATTTATATTACTTAATAATAGTAAAAATATATATAAGTATATATAAAATTATAAAATACATTAAATCTTTTTGCCGTCTTGTCACGCTTTGAAAAATGTCATGTCTCTCCTTTTCTTGCAAAACTTGAGGTTTACTCATGCCGCCACGCCACACCTTACGTTATCTGTAACCTTGCTTACAAGTCAATACTAAATTGATTTATCAATCAAATTTTACATTTGTTTTAGAAAGTAATTAAGGAATAAAACATTTAAATTTGAAATTTTGGATGGTTAAAAATTTAAAATAAAAAAAGGATTAATTAAAAAAAAAATCAAATACGTCAACATAAGGATTGCTTGAATGTTCTTGCAATTCAATGTCATGCCCACTAATTTATAGGAATGTTTGTTTAGATGGATCGGTTTGATCCGATCCAATTAGACGAATTCGATTGGATTTCAGTTCTTAAAATATAAATTTGAACCATTCATATAAATTTAAGATCCGAACTAAACCGAATCAAAATACTATTCGGTTGGATCGGTTTTTAAAATTCGATTTTCTAGTGACGTCTAAATGTATATCCCAATTATTTCAACCGCAATTGTCTTGAACGAAAGTGTTTGTAAAATAGAAGGAAAAGTTGAGAATATTTGTCAAATTTCACTAATTGATTAATACGCAATAAAAAAAACTAATCTTATAGGTATCAAACCATTATAATTAAGCAAACTAATAAAATATTGATTTATTATGAAATATATAAAAAGTAAAACAAATTTTTATTCGGTTTCTTTGGACAATTCGATTTTTTTATATGAACCAAAAATCAATCCAAAATCCAAAATACTAATTCGGTTTTGGTCTAATTCGATCCAAAAATCCGAAAAACCAAACCATATAGTTCAATCCATTTTGTCCAAATGGACAATTCGATTTTATTCAAATAGTACACACGACTACTCATTTATAATCTCTTC
The DNA here is from genome assembly GCA_910822075.1 of Senecio squalidus. NCBI lineage: Eukaryota > Viridiplantae > Streptophyta > Magnoliopsida > Asterales > Asteraceae > Senecio > Senecio squalidus. The sequence continues at coordinate 7,839,170 of CAJVGC010000001.1, read as the reverse complement.
GTTAATATGAATTCCTCTAAATATGGAAGATAATGGTAACAAAAAGTAGTTTATATAAAATAAAAAATTAATCGTTTATAAATAAAAAAAAAACTTTGTAGAGTCCTTCATATTTACTATAGTAGTTTATTAAGAAAAAAAAAGATATTTGTTGATATATAAAAATTTTGGATATGATTTTTTTTAAAACTAACTAATAAATAGTCAATTTTTATCCCCATGAAAGCCTCTTTATTGCCTTGCACATAATGCATCAAATGCTTGTTCATCCTTGAGTTGTCTTAATGTTTGCATCATTAAAAATTAATACACTTGCACAAAATATGAAATGAAGCTTGTTATTATTATGTTACATCATCAAGTCATATAATATGCTTAATAATATATTAGCCAAATTGCAAATGATAAATCAATATAGAAAACACTTTAGTGGGACCAAAAATAAAATATCCCCCTTGGACAACGACTTTAGAATTTAGATGGTGATTTAACATTAATTAAATAAATGCTAGAACAAAAATAATATCATTAGTAAGACATGTAACATAAGTATTTTTAAACACTAAAAGCCAATAAAATTGTATAAGTAGGTAGATGGTATGGTACTAAACATTTAGATCTATTCTGAACGTTTATAACCACCAAACCACACGTATCGTCCTTAGAATTTTATATGAGAGACGGTTAGAAATTTTACTTTATATTAATTAAGTGATTCGTTAAGAATTCTTTTATATAGAAAAACATGATCATATTCATATAAGTTCTTTAATCCAAAACCAAATATAACTGGTCTTAAAGTTATAGCATGTCGGGTTTAATGATTTTGGTCGTTATCACAGTTCATGGATAACCATAACGTTATAAGTTTATAAAAATGATAAAAGTAAAAACAAAAAAGAAAAAAATGAAACGATTATTATCTATCTTTTTTTATATGAAAGTATGATCTATTCACATATTTGTATTGTATCTTTGAATCCTATGTAAAAATTGTTTTTTTTCTTTTTAAACTACGTTTATGACCCATGGTTAGCAAAACAAACAGACTGTTTTGTATAGGTCTAAAAGGACATTGATAGAATGTATCGGGATCGTTGTTGTTTTGTTTTATGAGTTTTGATCGAATGAATTCGGCGGACATATATGTACATTATTCATAGCATTAAATAAGCTTAATTTTTTTTTTTTATGTTAAAAATGCATTGGGTATAAGTTAAAAAAAATGACACACAATATACAATTAATGTGTATTAAATACGTTTTATCAAAATAAAAAGAAATTTTAAGTTTATTTGATGCTACGAAACTTTCAATTACATTGTTAATAATACAATTAGTTTGCATATTCCAAACTTTCATTCCATGCTATTATATGTATCGTATCTTCTATAGACTGTTTAATGAAAACGGATGTGGATGTTGGACTATTCAACCCAAATGATAGTAATATGACATATGACGAATCAAATCGTGAAAGGCTTCGTCTTCCGATCAATGCTTTATATATTACCTTTTCAACCAACCCGTTGCAACAAACGGGCATTTTCCCTCGTCATATAAAATTACATGAAAATATAACTATATGTTACATAAAATGATAGAAAAGGGATATAATTAATTAAAAAAAAAATTGTGAAAATATTCAATTAGCCCAACTTGATTAACCATATGATATTCTGATTTAAAGTTGTAAGCCCATTAATTCATATTGGGAATAACATATAGTTAAATAGTTAGTTATTCTTGACCATAACATTAGTCGTGGATGTTACTGATTTCTTGATTCGAGTTAAACTCACCATTGTAATCCATTTTTCTGTAAAGGTAAAAATCGGTAGATTCAATTGAAGCGAATTGTCAAGACGAGTATCGGGCTGTTTTTCTTTTGTTTGATTAACAACTAGTTTATCAATCCGCATTATACGTGGAAAACTATATCCAAAATAATACAATTCTAATATATAAAAAACTTAAGAGTATAAATTATAGAGAACGTCACAACTTCTGTTGTGTATAAAGAACATCATTCAACCAATTCTTTCGGTTCGTTGTGAAAAATGCTAATTTCTAACAACTGTTTAGAGACAAGCTGGACAAAATTGTGGAGTATCGGATATGTCACATCTCAAAGGCGGTTAAGATACATTTCTTTTAGCTTTTAAGGCTATTCATGTTCGGCGAGGTGATGATTAGTCAGGTAAGGTGTTGTAACGGAGTTAGGTTGTCGTGCTTGGATGGTTTGTGTTTTTGTGTTATGCTTAGTTGCATCGTAATTTCTAATTTCTTGTTAGTTTTTTTTTAGTAAATTCTATGTATTAGCACTGCTAAATGCTAATACATAGAGGGAAGAACATATTATTTTGTTTATATAAACTTAAAGTTTACATTTATTTTACAAGTTGTGGCTAAACTTCCACTTATATAGAAAACAAAATTATTTCTACGACGAGTAGAGAATTGCATCAGAGAGTCTTTGAGACGGTATAGCCATTAGCGGTTTCCTTTTCTTCGTCACAAATCCAAACTCGTCAGAAAGCTCAAACTCTTCGTCTTTAGGCAAGCTCCAGTCGAAAAAATGCAAGAGGGATGCTAATATGTACATCAACATCTTGTCACCCATGAGGATTCCGGGACATATTCTTCTCCCTAATCCAAATGGTAAAAACTTCAAATTACTTCCATTGTAATCCCATTTCTTGTTCAAGAACCTTTCTGGCTTGAACTCTAGAGGATCAATCCAGTTCTCGGGATCTCGATGAATAGCCCAAACGTTTAGATAGACGATTGCATCCTTTGGAATGGTGTAGCCACCCACCGTGCATGATTCATCTGGGCTTCTTTGGATCAAAAGAGGAAGTGGAGAGTGTAATCTTAATGTCTCCTTGATGACTGCATCCAAATATGTCAAATTTGGTAGATTAGATTCTTCTATGATATTGTTCATACCGATGATCGTTGTTAACTCTTTCTGAATTTTTGTCATCACCTTTGGATTATGTAAAATCTCTGCCATCACCCATTCTACCATTGCCGATGTCGGATTTGTTCCTCCAACTATTACGTCCTGTTTATAACAAATTTGATATAAAAAGTAGTTTTTGTATATATAAAGTGGTCTGATAGTAGTATTCACAAAAAAGATTGATAATCAACGATGTTGACCCGTCCTGTCACATCATATCCTTAGGACAATAGGACAATATGTGAAAGACAATGTTAAATTTTTGCTCGAGGTCTAATAGTAATTAGAATTACAAACTGCAAAAATCTTCGATGTGGTTTCTGATATAGATAATGTGTTCAAAAATAAACGAACCGTGGATTTTTTGCACTTTACTCCAGTTATGATAAAGATAAATTAAAAAAGCAAATAATTTAAGTAAAAAATGTCTAACCATTAGTAAGGCCTTAATATGAATGATGTTAAATGATGTTGGATCATCTGTTTGTTCTTTAAGCTCTAATAACGTCTGCAGAAAGTCCTTTTTTCCATCTTCCAAACCTTCGTTTTTTCTCGAGTTCTTCATCATTTTGATTCTTTCTTCGATAATTTTGTCAAAAAGATGATCGATATATTCGAAGTGCCTTTGCATTTCCTTCTCTCTTCCTTGAAGATCAAACCGCGATAGCATTGGGAAAAAATCAGAGATGTTTGGTGATGCTAGTACATCGATCATTTTCAACTCGACTTCTTGAAACTCTTCTCCAACGTAACTTGTTTTACTACCACCCCATAACATGTTAGCCACGACATTAAGTTCGGTAACGAAAGCAATTTTGTTAATATTGATCTTCGTCCCGATCTTAGTGTAAACTTGGTTCACCATCTTTCTCACTTCATATATTCTAGAACTATGCCAAACGTCTAGATTTGCTTTGCTCATTACTTTTGTCGCTAAAAGCTTTCGCATGTTTCGCCAATGTATGTTGTTGTCGGAAAATGCAATATCCTTCCTACCATAACTAACAGGTATCGCTGTCACTGTAGGGTTGCGGTTAGCAAAACTCTGGTCCATGTCACGAGCCACGACTTTCACTAGTTCGGTAGAATTCACCACAACATGAAGCTGACTTCCAAGGCGTAGGCTGTAGATAGGGCCGTATCTTTTAGCCATCTCCGTGAATATTTCGTGTAAGTTGGAGGTGAGAAACGGGATGTATCCTACAACTGGTAAGCCGTAGGGGCCTGGCGGCACAGGCAAGGTAGTCGTGCTCTTTCTTGAATACGATAGCGTCCATTTGTACCATACAAGTACAAGTGTTGGAACCAAAACGGTGAGAATGGCTCGGGCACGCTCGTCGTGTTTGTTTTCCACTTCCCACCACCATGACCAGAAGGTGATCATCGTGATATAAATCTTGTATCCAACTTGTGATATCATATTAGTTTTGGTACAAATGTTATGTTATTAACTTATGCTTGTTATGTACTTATATAGTAGTTCAGTGATGGTGGTTTTTTAACCTGCATACCAGATTTGACCTAAACACTTTTTTGCATGTTTATTATCAATACATTGTTACGTATCTTTACTATTAGGTCACATGAATATTGCCTTTTTAATACTATAGTATATAAATTTTCATGGTTAATAATAATTCACAATGTTATCTTTAGTTTGAACCAAAGGATAAAGCCTAATAGTTTTAATTATCACAAAATTATATACTTAAATTGAGATATGTTTTAGTGAAAAAAAAATCTAATGATTATAATATAAATCAAAATACCAAATGAGCAAAATGTGTAAAACGTAAATTTTTAACCCTAATTATTTTTTGAGAGTTGATAGTATATATCAAAAGAAATTTATAAAGGAGTGGCTCATCCAGTAAGTTGACAAAAATCTAATATTTTTAGATATCATTTAAAAAAAAACCACCCTCCACAATATTAATGCATGGAGATTTTGCACTCCTGAATGTTGCAAAATGTTAAATTTCATTGAGAGCAAAGACTTTCAAGATACCATTGAAAATCAGTTACGAGTCAGATCTTATTTTTTTTCAAAATACATATCCGACTTAAAGATTTTGTGCAACGTGAATCATAAAAAGTTTGAATCAAAAAAATGATTTCGAATCTCAAACTTTAAAGTCATAATCTATTTATTTTAAATATTTAACAAGATAAATGAGCAACGATCTTATAACTAAAAGTAACATTTGAAGAATATCACATTACACGTAACTCGTCAACCTAATAAATATATATTTATTATATCCAATTATTTAACTAAAATTGTAACTTCGCACCAACTTGTAGGTGTAGAAGCCATCTAAATGATTATCATATTGTAAATTAAAACCAAAGGACTGTAATAAGATTTGATTTATTTTGACCATCTTCAACTTCTAGCGATTTAAATGATAAACGTAAGGGTGCTAGCATTTGATTTATTTTGACCGAAGCTAAGTAAAACTTAATTTCTTTTGTCTTTGGTTGTATTCGGAGCTCGAATTTCCATATGGATAGTAATGAAGGTGATAGAAGTGATGGTGATCGAGAAAAAAGAGAGTACGTTTTGCCTAATGAATGTCGTTTTGTCTAGGAGACGAAATGCAATGAGACATTGCCTTCTGATTTAGTAAATCTCTAATCCATAGTTAATTAGATGATTTAGATTACATAATTGTTTACCTTTCTCAAATTAATTTGTATATATATATTGTGTTTATTATATCTATCTATCAAATATTGTTATCGTATTTATTTAATCAATTAAAAACTTATAAACAACTTATCTGACATCTTATATATTACTCCGTATCATGTATGTTTAAATGCATACAATTGATCAATTTAAAATATATAAAAATTTTATTAAAAACTTATAAACAACTTATGTGACACCTTATATAAATGTTGACAAAATAGGTAAATAGTTTCGTAACTTGACCACTAGTGTAACTTTTTAAACTTATAAATGAGTATCGTAATTTGGTACAAAAAAGATTTATGAAATAATTAATATACTTTATGTTTGAAGTATTCAGAGTCTTTTGTTATTAAAACAATAACAATTGTATTTAAACACAAACTTTTCTGACTATAATAATAATAAAAGACACAATTCAATAGACAAGGATAAGAATTAAATGGAGGATGAATGTTGTACTTAAAAACTAGTTACTATATGTTAAATATAGAAACGGTTATTTATCAAAGTAAGAGGCTATTTTAAACGTAGCAAGGAATAAGCTAATAATAAACAACATTTTCATAACTTCAATCTCATTTACGTAAACCAAACTAAAATGCAATGAAAAAAAAAAAAACTTGAAAAAGTAAATAAATAAATAAATTATAATATTAGCGTAACTCGTCAACCTCATCAACCTCATCAACCTAATAATTATGTTTATTATATACTCCAATTATTTTGTTGAAATAATAACTGAATCTAAAAGGATTACTATTAACAAGATTTGATTTTTATTGACCATCTTCAACTTTTAGAGATATAAATTATAAAGGTATGGCAATACTTTGATTATTTTTGACCGTAGAGAAGTAAAAATTGTCGTCCTCTATGGTTGTATTCGGAACTGGAATTTCCGCATGGGTAGCATGAAAGTGATCATCAACGAAAGTGGGGGTGATCGAGAGAAAAAAAAAAGAGTTTTGTCTAATGGAATGACATTTCATCTAGTAAATCTGTAATAAATAATTAGATGATTTAGATTACCTAATTATTGTTTGCTCTTCTCGAAAAAAAATGATATCACTAGTTGGAGGTAAGATTTATGTCACGATAATCACCTTATGGCCGGTCATGGTCGTGGGAAGTTGAAAACAAACAAGACGAGATAGCGCACTATTCTCGCCATTTTGGTTCCAACACTTGCACTTTTATGGTACAAATGGACGTGAACGTATTTGAGAAAGGTCACAACTACATTACTCGTCCCACTAGTCCCCTACGACTTACCAACTGAAGTAAAGGTCGTGGCTCGTGACATGGACCAGACTTTATGGTTAATGATTTTCTTTATCAATGTTCGTTTAACTTTTTATATATAACAACCGTATTATTTTTGTTATCCAATTATTAAATAATTAGGATTTATATTCTAGAATTATTAGTAATTTGTATTATGTTAGGTTTATGTTTTCTTTTATTAGGATTTATTACTTGGGCTTCAAGTAAAGCTATTGTAGCGGTTTAGGGGTTTCCTAACCGAGTTATATTATGATTTATGACTCATACACCCCCTCATCTATAAATTAAGGTGAGGGGGTGAGGCTAAATCCTTGTACCAAATTTCATTTTCCTTAATGAAAGTCTTCTAAAACATTCTCATCTTTCGGTTTCATTTCTTCTTTCTTGTTCGATATCCTACATCAAAATTGAAGATTCTTGTATTCCACGTGTTCCCTCAGGGTTTTTGACGTCGAAATTCCAACAAGTGGTATAAGAGTCACGTTCGTGGTTCTTCTGAGGTGAACAATTACAAGAACTTTCGTAATTCCTGCCTCACTTGCGCATCTGTGGGAAAAACGCGATCCTGAGTTCGTTAATCATTGGATCGTGACGAAATTTGGTTTGTAGGTCCCCAACACATATATCTACAATCTGACTGAAGAATTTGTCGATCAGAGGTGTGTAACAAAAGATATAAGTTGTCGAAGTTGGCTGCAGAATTTGAAAAAAAAACTGAAAATCATAAAGTTCTTAGATTCTTTGCACGAGTCGGTTTTTGATTCGTGGGTTGTTTTGAAGATCTACGTTTATGTTTTTTTTTGGGTGGTTGAATCCGCAAGGGGGTATTTGAGTTGAATACGAGTTTGGTTTTGAACTCGTGGGTTGTAGACTCAATTTCTTGCCAGTAGGTTTATCGAACAAAGAAGGTGTTTGCAGGGTTGTTTCTTAAACCACAACTAGGATTTAGTTCGTGGGGGTCGTTAATTGAGCCGCAACAAGAAGAAGGTACTAGGGTTTTGTGGGGTCTAACGTGTACCACAAAAACTAGGGTTTTGTGGGGTCTAACGTGTACCACAAAAACTAGGGTTTTGCAAGACTAACTTGGGTTTCAAGTTAGGGTTCCGGATTGCGTAGGTATTCCACAAGGTTCATGGAGGTGTTTGGTTACTATCCGAGGATTGCAAGAGAGAAAGGAAAGGAAGGTGTTGTTAGGGTTCTTGGGTGATCGAGGTTACTTGCGTATCAAGATACGGTGTGGTTCTTGAGGAGCATTTTATAGATTTCAAGAAGGATAAGCAACGGTACCGGAAGTTACAAGGTTCTTGTGTTCCAAGTTCAATCGGGTTTTCTTGCTTGGTAAGTTACGAGTTTTGTAACTTAGGAGCAAGTAGGAGATTAAGGTGCTTGGATAATCGTCTTCAGGGTTTTCTAAATGGATACGATTTGCAAGGAGGAGTAACGAAAGGATACATCTGCAGGTGCGGTGTGGTTAGAGTCATTGTATATGACTAACTCTTTGGCAACGAGAGTACCGACGAAAGATGTATCAAGTTATGTTCTCAAGGGTGTGGGCCACATTACGGTGTTGAGGGGGAGCTTGGTATCTTTGGGTACGTTGGAGAAAGAGGGATACGCCGTGGTGATACAAGTTGTGGGTTCCATTACGGTTTTGTATGGAACAAGGACAAAGAGTTGTGTATACTCTTTGGATGGTTGTGTAGAGGCTGGTGCTACAGATTATATGGAACATGTCGAGTTTGAGGTGGAATCATCGGGCGATCAAGGTGAATTGATCGAGGGTCATCACGAAGCTGAGGTAGATTAGGAGAGTAGTGACGAGGAGAAAGGTGAGGAACCTCGGGAACATAATCTAGGGATAATGACTAAACCGGTGCGGTTTAGGTATCAAAGGATAGCACCAGGGGCGCACATATGTAAAGGGATACTTGCTTGGAATGGCAAGGCTGAAATCAAGGATACTAAGGGTTTGCTCGAGAAGGTTTTCGACATGGAGGGTCTCGCAAATAAGGTTTATGGTATGGTGATTTTCAGGAAGAGTCGAACCCTGAGGGTGTCGTATTCGAGGTATGTGCAAGGAATTCTGGGTTATATCAGAATGAGGAATGACAGTTCGATATTTATGACACTGGGAGCACGCTTCAAGGTTTTATTGAAGGTTTTCCTTGGGAATGAATGGGATATGGAAAAGATATGTAAGGTTCCACACGCGGATGTTGTAGGAAACTTGATGGTATGCGCTAGACCGAATATTGCGATCGCGGTGAGTTTTGTGAAAGGCTCCGCAAAGGTGGGTCTAGTGCATGGAGGAGATAAAGGTGAACACGGGAATACTGACAGTGTCAAGGACCCAGACGAGGGTAGCTTAAAGACCGGGTATGTGTTCAAGGTAAAAGCATGTGCGGTTTAGCACATGGTTACTACAACGGGAGAGTATGTGATGCTTACAGGAGAGTTAAAAGAAAAGATGTGGCCTAAGGGTTTCCTAATCAAGCTGGGAAATGATCTCATGAAGAAGGTGGTTCCAGTACTGAAGATCAAGCATTGCGTGGATTATCTGGATATGCTTAGTATCAGGGTTATCTAATATTTAGAATAAGGTGAAAATTGTTATCCAGTTATTAAATAATTGAGATTTATATTGTAGAAGTATTAGTAATTTGTATTAGGTTAGGTTTATGTTTTCTTTTATTAAGATTTATTACTTGAGCTGAAGTAAAGCTATTGTAATCGGTTTAGGGGTTTCCCAACCTAGTTATAGTAGGACTCGTACACCCCCTCATATATAAATAAAAATGAGGGGGTGGGGCTAAATCCTTATACCAAGTTTCTTTTTCCTTAAATGAGAGTCGTCTAAAACATTCTCATCTCTCAGTTTCATTTCTTCTTTCTTGTTCGATATCCTACACCATAATTGAAAATTATTGTACTCCGTGTGTTTCCTCGGGATTATTGAAGTAAAAATTCCAACAATTTTCAATAAAAATCTACACATATATGGGAAGAATATGCTAATTAAACCTTCATTTGTTACTTCAATCTAATTATAAAACAACATATCTTTGAAATCAAAGTGAAGCAAAAGAAAAACACATATAAATATTTTATTGAAATATTAACTTCTAGCCATCTCCAACTAGTATGTAATCCTTCTTTATTAAAAAACAGGCTGCTAAGTTACAAAAATAATAACATTTCTAAATGATAAATGTATGGTTACTTCTAGCCATCTCCAACTAGTATGTAATCTTTCTCTATTAAAAAAAAAAAGGCTGCTAAGTTACAAAAATAATAACATTTAGCCATCTAAATGATAATGTATGGTACTACAATTTGAATTTTTTGACCGTATAGAAGTAAAATTTGAATCGTCTTCTTTCGTTGTATCCGGAGCTGGAAATCCCGTATGGGTAGCAATGACGGTGACGAAAGTGGTGCTGATCGAGAAAAAGAAAAAAAGAGTTTTGTCTAATGGAATGTCGTTTTGTCTTTGAAGAGAAAACGCAACGAGACAGTGGAATTTAGATTCGTAGCTATGAATGGATATCAAGAAGAGTAAAAAAGGTTCGTTAATTTGGATGCAATGCAGAGCTAGAGCAACTTACTGTTAGATATGGTCAATTAAAGTCGGGTGTACTTTCTTTTTGGTCTGTTTGTGTGTAGGGTCGGTTCGAAACGAGTGCGGGGTATACGATCATAGAAAGGCCTTAGACTGGAAGGGCTTATTTTTTCAAATATGATATATTTGTCTAACTACGTAACAAAAAACATATGCTTAGCCAACGATTTTATTGTATGTTTAACGCGTAGTTTTTCAAAGCTTATAAACTCAAGAAAGAACCGTGCAATTTACATTAGTAACATTATTAACTTGATTCATTAATTCTCGGACCCACAGTCATTATATGATTAAATCTCTTGTCATGAGACCAAATCTACTTTAATGCCCCTACTTGAGCTCAATCTCGTTTAGCTTGATTCGAGCTTGGCAATACTACTTAAAACGAGATCAACAACAACCTTAAAACGCAACTTGTAACCTTCAAACTTGATCTATAACAAAAATTCCATCTTACTATCATCACCGTTCTACTCCAAAATCAACTAAATGTTCCAAAAGACTAACCTAAGATTATGCGAAAAGGATTTAACCTTAAAACATGTAACAAAACCTAAAATAAAACCGATTAGACACATCAATATGTTTCAATGTCACATAAATACATACACAAACACATAAAGCAAAATCTTAGCCACAACATCAAGTATCGTTTTTCCGACAATGTATATCTTTGTTTATGCTGCTGTCGTTGTTGGCTCAGTCGATTCGGGAACACATGAATTGGTTTATGTCATTGGTGATAGAGAAGAGAGGGAGATGCGTGTGGGTAAGGTTATATGGGAACTTGCTTGATTTAAATTGTTTGTTAATGACTTTATTTGTCTTAATACTTTTATTTTTAATTGTTAGTTGTTAAAAACCAGTTACACATCATCCGTAAAACAAGTTCCGACTTAACTTCTACACTTCTACATACAATTAATAGTTCTTTATAAAAATTTGTTAGGTAAAACAAAAAAAAGAAATTGACGCTTACACGGAGAATTCATTTGAATATATGCAATAAGTTTTAAGTAAATTTCGATTCATTATCAAAAATCTAGCATTGTTACCTCCGGGAAGCTGCGGAATACAGTATTTGATGTTTGTGATAACGAGAGTTATCGACATAAATTGTTTATTTGATAGGTTAAATTGTTTTAAACAAATTTATAATAAAAATAAAAGAATGATAATATTTTAAGTATTTTGAATTTTTAGGATTGAAATGTGAAATGTTATTGAAATACTTAAAATTAAATAGAAATGAGATTATGATGTGTTTTATATAATACCAAGGTTAGTAAAAGTTAGTTTTAGTTAGTAAAATCTTGAAACTTTAACTTATATTTCCAGTTCAGCTAGTTATATAAAAAGAAGGAAAAAATGTCAAAAAAGTTAACATAAAATACAAATTTTGACAATTAGGTGTACGTAAAAATATTTAGAACAAAAAAGGATTATAAAATCTAATTTGTTTTAAAAAAGAATTATAAAATCTAATTTGTTTTAAAAAAGGATTATAAAATCTCATTTGTTTTAAAAGAGGATTTTTTAAAATTATAAATCGTTAAAATGAAGTTTCAACCCTAAATTTTAAGATATGATTAAAACTCTTTTTGAAGATGTGATTTTTTTCTAATTCCTCGTGACTTTTAGAAAAAAACGAGACACGTTATTTAATGTTTTACATGTTGAAAACAAGTTAAAAACTTAACTTTCGCAAGTAATCCTTTATTATGCCAAATTCGAGTTTCTAACTCTTTTTTGTTCCAAATTTTTTTACATACCCTCAAATGTCAAAATGTGTATTTTATATTACTTTTTTTTTGGCATTTTGCCCTAAAAAGAATACACAAAATAACCGAGACTATACCATACAATCGAATTCAAACTTAGCTTGATAAGCAAGCCGAGTTCACGTCCCATCCTTGAGCTCGTTATAACGCGTTTAAAACCAGTGGCGAGTCTAGGATGGTAATGAAGGTAGGTCCTAAAACAATTTAGACGACAATGGATCGAGAGGTTCGGAAATGTTAAACGAGTCGGGTCGAAGATTACTACGAATATACATAAAATAAAAGTAGTATCGATTAACAAACAATACAATGCTTAAGTAGTTAAGTCACAATATTTCATATAAGTTTATGTAAGGCGTATACGTTCCACAAATTTTAACAATAAATATGGAAATAAGTAAAATCGTGTTTACTTAACATGATATTGTCAATGTTGTTAATTTGCTAACTTTAAAATAAAATGTATGGTTCATATAACATAATTAATAAACTTGATAAATTTTTAAGTTTATAATTTTATTGTGTATTTATGAGTTTTAGTCACATATTTGTGGTAAAATGAAATATGAATACTATTACTCAACAAGAATAATTGTTATGATTAAAGAATATTAAAATTTTAGAAAACATAAAGGATTGTTTGTAAATTATACAACCCAACATGCAACAATTAAAAAAAGAAAAAATGTGTTGGGTGAGATTTGAATCCTTGGCCAAAAACAATTTAAAAAAAGAAAAAATGTGTTGGATGAGATTTGAACCCTTGGCCAAAAACAATTTAAGATTCAAACACCAAAAACAATTTAAGATTCAAACATCACAGAAGAAGTAACCACTGCACTAGCACCATCTTTTGTTATTGTTTTGTAAAACAATTATCTTAGCCAGGTCCTTATAATTTTTTTAGGTATGTCCTACGAAAAAAGTCTATATCGTTTTTAAACGATTCGAAAATTAAGGTAGGTCCGAGGACTTGCCTGGGCTCTTACTGAACTCGCCCCTGTTTAAAACCTTAGTTTTTTCTCTCTTATTTTAAAAATATATCTATATTGCGTAATAATAGAATAAATATATAAAGTTACATTCTCCTTGTCTTCGGAATTTTGATTAGGTAATATATTCAACCATTTTTTCTAGAGGGAATTAAATATTTATAGTCGTCAATCATGCGTAATTAGATTCGAACAACTATACAAATTGTTTCTATGGCATTTTATATTGTAAATTAGGATTACCAACTACAAACAAAAATTCAAAATTTTATCTTAAACAAAAACTACAAGTCTTCAAGTAGATGCTCTAACTACAAAAGTGTTATCGAAGAATAAATTACATAAATAGGCCATATAGTTATAACAAAATTATAATACCGTCCTTATATTCCATAAGTTATACTATGTGTTCCTAAAATCGAGGTTTTTTTTTATGTTTTTGTAGGAAATTCTTAACTTTTTTTGTCTTTAAAAGTAGGGATGAGCAGAAAATTTGAAAACCGAATCGAAACTGAAAAATAAAAAAAACTGAACCAAAGTAAAAACCAATGGTTCGTTTTTTGATTTATGAAAAACCAGAATATTTGGTTTGGGTTTGGTTATACTCCAAAAACCCAATCGTAAAATATAAACCGAACCATTTATAATGTTCATTTAAATATAATATTTTTTGGATAATTATTATACTTATACTTATTTTTTTGGTCGAAAGTCGTTATAGGTAGCATGACAAATGTTTTAGCTTAATCATCTAAATTATTAAGTGAAAATTATACTTGATTGTTAAGAAAAACACCTGAATATAATGTTGTTTATTAAGTCGAACTACTAAAATCGTAGAAAAATGAACCAAACCAAACTTGATCCCAAAAATCGAATATATGTAAAACCGAATCGAACAGTTTCTAATATTTTATAAACAAAAATTTTCGATTAGGTTTTAATTTTATGCAAAGCTGAACCGAAACGAACTGTTATTACCTCTATTTTAAAGAAACAAAAACGTAAAAAAACATGGATACTTTAAGAAGGCATTGTGTAATTTATTATATCATAAGGGACTATTTATGCATTATACTAAATTACATCTCTTCTTTTGTCTTCATTAGCGAAAATTTGAACACATATATCTAGGGCTGGCAATTTCCGACCCGACACGAAACTCGACCTGAAACCGACACGAAAATAAACAGGTTTGGGTTGAGGTAAATAAATTTCAGGTCGGTTTTAGGTTGACGCAATTGACCCGTTTATTAAACGGGTTAGGTTTGGGTTGGTAAAAATTTAAATGGGTTGACCCGCCAACCCGTTTAATTAATAAAACATTTTTTAAAATATTATAAATTGAAAAGCCTTCTTGTAAATTGAAATCATTAACTATACATGTTATAGATAAATGAAAAGCCTTCTTGTAAATTGAAATCATTAATCTCATCTAGAAACTAGATGATAATCTCACGCCTCTTTTCACCCGCTTGACCCATTTAAACCGCTAACCTGTTTAACCCGTCTAATTAAACAGGTTATATGGGTCGGATTCAGGTTCAAGGTAAACATGTTAGGTTTGAGATTTATAACCCGTTTATATAAACAGGTCGGTTTCAGGTTGAATGTTTTTTACCTGCCAACCCACGAACCCGAACCCGTGAACACGAACCCGACCTGAATTGCCACCCATATATCATAATTAATTAGTTAAAATATCAGTATTTAAATATCCCTCATGTAATTTTTTTAATACTATTATAAAATAATAACATTATTTTATAATAATTAAATTATTATAAAAATACACAAATCAAAGAAATTAATTACACGTCACGTTGGACCATTACAAGAAAGCTCTGTATAATTACCACTTCTTAAACGTCACACAATCTTTAACACAAAATGACCAAACTACCCCTGATCACCGGAATCCAATCACTCCTCCGCCACGTCATCATCTTCCTCATCATACTCCCTAATATCTGCAGGAGCCAAAACGACACCGTTTCATGTCCGTTAAACTTCGATCTACTCCGCCGTCTAATCGGTTCCGACCGTCCGTCTTTCGACGGCGTAACAAACTGCCGGTATATTCAACAAGGAGTGCAGCTAGTGGAATCCGATTACCTCCGCCGTACAAACAATTTCAATCCGCCGTTAAACACCGCGGAAACCTGCTGGAATGATTACCAGTCTCTCTCCAATGATTTCTCTCCGGATTTCGATATCCGAAGAAACTGCGGTTTCGAAACGAACTGGATTTCTGTTTCAGGATGTATGAATATAAGTAACCGGTATGAGTTTGAAAAACGGATACCTACACCGGCTTTAAACGCGGTAGTCTCGATTTGTAACCAATCTCTCGATGGTAGCTCGTGTTCTGCTTGTATTGTTGCGCTTTCGAATTTACAAGCGCAGCATTTAAACGGAGACTCGGTTGGTAACTTGACTAACTGTAGGAGCTTTCCGTTTATTTACGCAGCTGCGTTTGTTAATCGGTTTGGTCCGACTCATAGAGATACTGCTGTTTGTTTGTTTTCATTAGATCTTGATTTTTCGAAGAAGAAACGTAAACGTAGTAGTTTGGATATCGTTATCGTTGTTTTTGTTGTTGTTGTTGTTGTTGTTACGGTTTTAGTTTTAGTTTTTGGATTTTGGTATTATAGAAGAAGGAAAATAAGGAAAACGAGAAGAAGACGAAGAAATGGAAATGGAAATGAGAATGTGATTAGTTCGGTATCTGCTTTGGATTCGATTGGGAGTACTAGTTTGATTAAGTATACGATTGAGGATATTAAGGAAGCTACTAGGAATTTTGCGAGGGAGAATATAATTGGTAAAGGTGGATTTGGAAATGTGTATAGAGGGGTTTTAGGTGATGAAAGTGAAGTTGCGTTGAAGCGTTTTAAGAATTGTTCGGCTGCTGGGGACGCGAGTTTTACTCATGAAGTTGAAGTGATTGCTAGTGTTCGTCATGTGAATTTGGTTGGGTTGAGAGGTTATTGTATTGCTACTACTCCGTTTGAAGGTTATCAAAGGATTATTGTTACGGATTTGGTTAAGAATGGGAGTCTTCATGATCATTTATTTGGGAGTTTTGAGAGTCGGGTGAATCTTAATTGGCCTATTCGTAGGAAGATTGCGTTAGGTATGGCGAGAGGGTTGGCGTATTTGCATTATGGTGCACAACCGGCGATTATTCATAGAGATATTAAGGCGAGTAATATACTTGTAGATGAGAATTTTGAAGCGAAAGTGGCGGATTTTGGGTTGGCTAAGTTTGCACCTGAAGGTGCAACTCATTTGAGTACCAGGGTTGCGGGTACAATGGGGTATGTTGCACCAGAGTATGCGTTATATGGACAATTGACCGAAAGAAGTGACGTTTATAGCTTTGGGGTAGTGCTTTTAGAACTTCTAAGCGGGAAAAAGGCTCTTATAATGGTTGAGGATGGGGATGGTAATCCCCAACCGGTTCTTTTAGCTGATTGGGCCTGGTCAATGGTGCGAAACGGTACCCCTTTAGAAGTTATCGATAAAGATATGACAGAATGTGGTTCACCGGAGATTATGGAAAAGTATGTATTAGCAGCGGTTCTTTCATCTCACCCGCAGTTATACGCTCGACCTACAATGGATCAAGTGTTGAAAATGTTGGATACGGATTTACCCGTTCCTTCGATACCGGAAAGACCAATTCCACTTATAGCGGGACTTCAGGATATTGAAAAATCCATTAGTGATAGTGGGTCGGGTCATTTGTCTACTCCTAAAGGATATCAAGCTTATACGTTTGAGATGGATGGGCAGTTTGCAACCAAGGAAGAGCCGGTAGCAGTGGAAGTGGTGGCGGAGGAGGAGGAGGAGGATGATGATGAAGGAGAAAAAGCTCGTCTTTCAAACGGAAGATAACATCCGACAAAAATATGATCATGATTAATTTGTTCACGTTTTTAAAAGGTTTTGAGTTCAAATCTTACACTTGTATATTATTGTTAAACTATGAGTTAGATACCATATAACGTGGTTCGTAGTTTAGTTAGTATTTTACTAGAGTGGACGGCTTTTTTAATCGTTATACTTATAGTTTTTTTTTTCCCTAGCTAAACCACTGTACTTGATAATTGATGTTGAAAAGGATATCAAATTGTTTTTAAATAAATTAAGTTTGGGATCATCAATCAAATCTGACGACTTATCAATCATGTATGGTGACTTATCAATCATGTATCGTTAGTTGAAACTATGAAACTTATGTATAAAAGTCTAAAATTCAGATGTCATGAAGATGTTCTTTGTTTAGTTTGGGTCAAGTATGTGTATTAGGACTACTACATCCTTCAAATCATTTATTTTCTACGAAAGTACATTAAATCTGTTACGCAAAACATTGAATCAACACTTGCACTTTCTTGCCTCGACTTATGTATAAAAGTCTAAAAATTCATATACCTGAACCGAAGGAGGTGATCGGGGCAAGCCTTAAACCATTGAATCAACACTTGCACTTTCTTGCCTCGACTGCAAAACAGAAATATAATGCGTTCTCATTATACAATATAGTTTTATTTTTTTTGAAAAATAAACATTATGTACGCATGTATAATGTATAAAAAAACCCTTTTTGGAAATCAGTTCGACTCTAGAATGGATATCCATTTCTCTTCTATAGGTTGCCTGCTTTACCGGAATTAAACTTGGTACTCTTGTAGTTGTATCTATAGTTTCAACATGTGCAACAACGCGTGGCTTTCGACTTCTTAGAATCATTGATAGATCAAAATCCGCGAGGTTGTACTTATGTAACACATTTCTCTCGACATCTTTTTTTATTTTTCTTACCGATCTAACTGATAGCAATAGACAAACACCAAAATATATTAGAAATCAAAGTTATTGCAAATGGTAGATCAGTTGATTCAAAGAAGAATATCATTTATAGGAGTTTTATGGGTTTATAGTACCAAAAAGTATCCAACTTGTCACGTATTCAATCATGTGTATCGAACAAAAGAAAATTCTTTTGTATCATATTGAGGACATAGTTTAAAATGAGTCATCTACCCTTCAAAACTTATAAAAATTCCCTTTTGTGTGTATTAATTAAGAGGTTAATTATTGAATTGGGGTTAAGTTCTTAAAAATATATTCAACTTTATTTCAAAATTTAAAGTATGTATTTAACTCAGAAAGTTTTCTATTATATGTATCCAAGTTGCATATAAATATTGTATGGGGTGTTTGGGATTTGCATATTGCATATTTAAAAAGAAACACATTTTTAAGTGTTTGAATAAAACTGCAATTTAAATTATTATATAAAGAAGACACACTTATTTGCATCAACATTGGTGCTTATTTTAAAATACACTTAAGATATATGCAATCACAAACACCTCATTCAATAGTACTTTTGTTGAAGTGTCATCTATATTAGGTGTCATATGACACTTAGACTATGCGGAGTGGTAAGTGATGATGATGTTGAGTGATAGAGGTGATTTGTAGGAAAGAGAGTGTGATTTTAGGAAAAAAGGTGTGATGATGTGGAGTGATAGAAATGGGTGGAGTGGTTGTGTGTAAGTGATGATGATGTGGAGTGCTAGAGTTTATTTTATAAAAGTTGTATTTTTATTATTTTTTTTAGAGTTAATTACATAAATCGTCCCTAAGATTTATCTCAAATTTCAGATTTCGTCCCTAAGTTTAAAAAGTTGCATAAATCATCCATTTTTAGAAACTAATTACCTTTTTCGTCTCTAAGATTTGCTCCAATTACGGATTTCGTCCCTAATGTTTGTCCTCAATTACGGATTTCGCCCCTAAGGTTTTCCCTAATTACGGGTGTAAATTAGAAATTAGGGACGAAAAACGTAATTAATTTCTAAACTTGGACGATTTATGCAATTTTTTAAACTTAGGGACGAAATTCATAATTTTGGGTAAACCATAGGGACGATTTATGTAATTAACTCTTTTTTTAATATTAATGAAATTTAAAAAGTTGTATCTATAGTTTAATTAATAACCAAGTTTGTTACACGCTTAAGTTTGTTGTAAATTTATCAAAGGAAGAGAAGATCCCGAAACTAACGCATGTCCAAATGTATTATTTTTGTAATATCAAAAGCCCATCATTTGTTTTCTTGATAGAGATAGATTGGGCTAAATTAAGTCCAATAAATCTGAAAACCCATTTACCTATGATCCATTACTTAGAGGCTATTTAAGTGGTATTCTTTTTCAAAAACCCTAATTCCTTAATATTTCTACTAGCCAGCAGCCATAGGCATTTGTTTGAAGACCGGGAAATAATGGGTAAAATTCTACCATTTTATTCAAGATCAAACTAATGCTTTAATTTGTGTGTTAAAATTCTACCATTTTATACCGTTGTTAAAATTCTACCATTCTCTCTCTTGCTCACGGCGTGTTTCTGCTCACGCCGTGGCCCAAATTCCACCGATAACGCCCCCACCGGAGTTGAGGTGGGGCGTTATTGGGCGTTATCCTCCGACGTGGCGGCGTTATTTGATGTTATCACGCTCCACTCCGTTGAGTCTTATACAAATTTGCACATCAACAAAAATACTATTGGATGTCTATATGTATACAATAAGAATATCTGAAACTAGAATGCATACAATAATCACGTTTTAAGCTCAATACATATAACAGATTTCAGAGTAAAGTTGAATATATTTTCAAATACTTATCATTATAGAATATATAATAATAAAAGCGTACCAAAGTTTTATACAATTCACGTTAGAAAATTCTGAGTAAGTTATCTAGCGTGGTTATACTTTTACAAATATAGAAGGTTAATCATTAGAAAACACTCGATGGTTTTGCTTTTGCAAACACAAACTATAAACACGTAGGAGATACCATAATGGGATTGTAACTTCTTAACAAATTTTGCTTTCAATACAATGATTTCAATAATATCATGGTACGTTAAACACCTCAAACTCGATCGAATGGTTAAACACCTCAAACTCGATCGAATGGTCAAGCCTTAAGAACTTAACCCGATCAAAAAAAGTCTAAACCCTAAAGCCGAAATCTAGATTAATACATTTTATTATTTGTAAATATTCTTATTTATGTAAATGTATTTTTATAGTTAAAAATTAAAAAGGATAAAAGTATCTATAATTCCATTATAATGAACAATTTAATGTAACTCACTAAGACGTTTATCTTTATCTTTTTTAATATTATAATATATAGGCATTTTCTCTAAACTCTTAATCCTTTAAAATTTAAGTAGTTAAAATTGCCTATCTATCATTTACTCAATTCAAACACATCCCACGCCAGCGTGCGCGAGCTCTCTCTCTTCCCTAATTCTATATAATTCCTCTGATCGTCCATTTTATATCCGATCAGATGTCGATCTCAATCCCTAATTAATTTGATTAGGTGCATATACTTTTAGGCGTGTCAATCCATAATTTAGGGTTTCAATTTCGGTATTTATGTTTATTATTATTATTGAATCGGTTTGTAGAAAATTATAGATCTGCATAGCTTTACTGAAAGTGAAATCGTTAAATTTGGGAATAGATTTTTGTTGTCATTTTTTTCCTCGCACAGCCAATAAGTAAAACCATGCTCATTTTCTAATAAACCTACATAATGTGAACATGAATATGATGCGAGTACAATTTAATCTCACCTCATAATGATATTTGTTGCTTTTGTTGTTAGGTTTAAACAAAGACATTATAATTAGTATTAGTTGAATGACAAAGGTTTACAACATTTTTCATATAGATACCTATATTGCTTATTGAATTAAAGACAATCAAACGGAACCCAAGACCGTCATTGAGAGGAGAGTTATGTCTCCTAAAGCGCTAGAACTAATAATCTCTTTTACCTTGCTGATTGTTTTAACAACATGGATGAATGTAAGAAACATCTTGAAGGTCGAGAGAGTCATCAATTTCGTCCTTTCAGATATAATTCCATTAGTACATGTTTATAGACAATCCAAAAGCCAGATACATGATCAAATCGGTTTCATTTACAAACATCTTGGTCAATTTGCCCCATTAGGAGGAACACAAACAACAATGACTTTGGTATTCTGTTTATGCAAAGTAAACATTTCTTTGTATGATTAGTTTTCTGTATAATTATATTATTGCATTACTTGAGGTCAAAATTATATGTCACCGTTAATCTTCTGGGATTAAATTTTCTAATGTCTCAAATAATCTTCAAACAACGAGAAGATTGCAGCTCTTCACATTTTTCATATGTAATTTATACTTTAAATAATTAACCGTTCGATTGAGTGTTTTTTTTTCTTTGTTTTCTACTCACTAATTACTTTTAGAAAATCCAGTATATTTAGTCAAAAAAAGTTAAGCGTGCTTGTTTGAGTAATAGCAATGAGATTCCCTAATATCATGCTAAGAATAGCTATGATTTCCAGAAGAAGATGCCATTCGTTTGATGAGAAATAAAAAGGAATATATGAAGCAGCTACTTTCGAAGTAACAGAAAGAAAAGCAACAACTGGAATAGGAGAGTTAGAGTCCACAATATGAACACGTTGCCCATCCCACCCATTTTCTACTCCAAAACAATAGTGTTGAATCGATATATAAGTTTTTATTATCCGTAACGGATCTGAAACTTGTTACCCAACCCACCCATTTTGCCACTCCAAAACAATAGTTTCGAATTGATATATAAATTTGTAGTGTCTGTATACAATCTAAAACCAGTTACCCAACCCATCCATTTTAATTAATTTCTTTTTCTAAAAGTAGATAAATTTTTGATTTTATTTTTAACGAGTCAAATGAATAAAATGCTTGCTTGTTGATTGGAATAGTCTGATAGTTGTTAGTTAGGCATGGATCAACAACAAATGAATCTTCTCGCTATAGGGAAAACTTGCCTATAATATTATCACATTGTAACACTAATATATAATTAATTTGTCTGTTTTTCTTATTACTTTTCTTTATTAACATGATTTTTGTCACTTGTTTTTGCTATATGTAGACAAGCTTTGCTTGTCGATCCTTTTTCAACCATCTTTATGGATAGGAATGAGGTATGATTATAAAATGAACGGGTTAGGTAATAGGTCAAAACCGATTCAGGTCAATCAAACAAATAGTTTTTAGTTTGTTTTTTTTAATTATGCTTTTGACTACGTTTTGGATGACTTTTGACTTGTTTGAACCATATATTTTTTAGCTTAACATGTTTAACTCGTTAAAAACCAACTCATTTGTTGTAAATAATTTATGCATGATGAAATCGATAGGACGCGTTTAATTTAAAGATAAAGAAATCGTATTGTCCTTCCAATGTTGTAGAAGGGAGTCCATTTCTCGAGTACATTAAATACATTGTATTATTGTGGTTTAACGAGTTTGCCAAATCCAAATATATATTTGCCGCTGCACCATACGGATATTATACTAGTAATTTAATAAAAGGAAACAATATTATCTAACACTTAAAGTTCACGATATTTAAACTCAAAACATAAATTTTCAGTTTATTCAAAGAAAATCGTTATTATGGTGACCTTTTTGGTTTTTGAATAAGATGTTTGCTTTTTTCAAAGAAAAAAAAAATCAAAATTATAAAGAAAAAATACTAATGAATAATACATAATTATAATATATGGTTTTACTTTTTGCACTTTATTCATAACCATACTCTAACATGCCAAAAGTTAAGATCTAAAAAAAGAGTATTAATTAAATAGAAAATGACAAAAAGATAAAGTCTGTTAATTTTGATTTAGAATTTAATATCAACCATAAAGACAACAAAACACATCTGGAAATTAAGTAATCAAATTATACTAGCAAGTTGCAACACGAATAATTTCCAATACTTTTGCCAAGTTAGATTTTATAACTTCTTTTCTTTTGGGTAAATTTATTTTGAGTCGGTAAATTGACTTTGTGTTGTCGATTAAAATCGAACTTATCATTTTTTATATTTGATAAAAAATTTATTTAAGTTTTAGATGATTATGAAATCGTTTTATATAGCCCACTAACAAAGGAATTCGGGTTAGTTGATTAACAGACAATTTTAAGTTAGAAATTTAATCCTAACTCGTGTTGTCGGGTTGGTTTCGTGCCAAGCGTGTAATTGGTTTCGAGTCAAATAAGTTTCAGGTTAAATTAATCAACATGTCGAATCTAAATTTCTCCACGTAATTTATGATGGAGAAGAGAAAATAGAAACGAGCAAATAAATTATTTTAAAACTCTTTTAGATTAATTTGTGTAATCGGGGAGGGAGATTCTTACTTTAATTCCAAATCCTCCATCAAGATTAAGCCCTATAGAATATTTTTCTTCACATACCCAGAGCTCGTCTCGAAGTTTCTAAATTCATGACGAAAAATAAAAATGACCTTTTATATATAATTTTTAGTCATATAACATTTTTTTTTTCTTCACAAAAAACATCTTTTTTATATAAGAAAGGACCATATTGTTAAGTTACTAAACTTAAAGTAATCAAAGTTAAAAATATTTACAGGTGGATCTATATATGTAAATTGTAAAAAAAAAACGGGTCCCCTTAAACCGTAGACTAAGTACGATCACATACCTTATACATGTTTCGACCAAGCTCAACCCAACATATACATACTAAAGAGTAAGCAGAAGTCTAACCAATGATCCATTTATCATCGAGTGCCCTCCTTGAGTAGGATAAAGGAGCATTTGCGGGGTGGATAAGCCCCCGATTAGAAATCACAAAGTGAGACCTTAACTTTAGACTATTTAGAGTTTATCTCATTTCAAAATTACCGCGTCACTGGGCAATTGGTGCGGTCATAACATGTTTCCAATCTAACTGCCGATTTATTTAGTGACAATAAATAAAGAAATGCAAGTTAACAAAAAGATAAATAAAGAACTACAACTTGTGTTAAAATATATTACTTAACATTCCTTCATTAGTAGTTAAATACTACTAGTTCAATGAAAATATACTAAACATCTTTCATTTGCAAATTCCCTAAGACGAAACGGACATCATGGCTCAAGACGAGTTAAGAGCTCCGCTTGTATCTCAAACTATCGACGAAAAACACAAAACCAATGAGCAGAATAACTTCATGGTTTATCTCAGCACCTTTGTTGCTGTTTGTGGATCTTTCGCCTTTGGAACATGTGTAAGTGTTATAAGTTTATTTATTAAAACCGTAGAATCATAAAAAAGAAAAAATCTTATAACATGATGGATAATTTTCTAGGCGGGTTACTCGTCACCTATACAATCCTCCATAACGGAAGATTTAAATCTGTCCCTATCCGAGGTTTGTGCTTTTAGTTTTAGCCCGAAATGGACATGATCCGAATGTTAATAGATTTTATATATATCCGTGTCACCTTTTTTTTTATAGTATTCGTTATTCGGCTCAATCTTGACATTTGGTGCAATGATCGGGGCGATCACGAGTGGACCCATTGCTGATTTCATTGGTCGAAAAGGGGTAAGTAATATATACTCTCTCCGTCCTCAAATAATTTTCCACTGGCAGACAAAAACACATAGACTCGTAGTTGAAGAAAAGTATAAGTATATCTACTTGTAATTTTAGACTAAATGATGTAGTGTCCAGTAAAACCATCACGGACTAACTAAGAATGTAAGCAGGCGTTGAGGATATCGAGTGTTTTTTGTTCCGCTGGATGGCTAGCGATTTATCTTGCAGAGGTATGTAAAGTCTTATTCGTGTTATAAACATTGGATAAAACAAATATTTATTTTATTTTTGATAGGGGCCTTTGGGGCTTGATATCGGAAGATTAGCCACAGGATATGGGATAGGAGTGTTTTCATATGTTGTACCAGTTTTCATTGCGGAAATCGCACCCAAAAATCTACGAGGCTCATTAACAGCAGCAAATCAGGTCACAATCGTATCAACATATACATTTTTTGTTTCAGTTGATTCGACTAGCAATATAAATTTAAACATGTTTATAATAATACAGTTTTGATGACTTTCAGTTCAAATATATGTTATTCGAACCATTCTAAAGCGACCTTTATATGCAGCTTATGATTGTTGCAGCGGTATCGCTCTCCTTCGTAGTTGGGACCGTGATGCCTTGGAGGATCTTGGCATTGATGGGTACAATCAATCAAAGCACACATTATATATTAGTAACACTTGAAATTCTGTTACTACTTTAACCTTTAGTAGTAGTGATGAATCGAACTTTTATGATTCAGGAGTGTTTCCGTGCATCGTTTTAGTAACGGGGTTGTTCTTCATACCGGAGTCTCCGAGATGGCTGGTAAAAATGACCAACTTTCACGATTAGATTACGACAAATGACAAAAAAAAAATATAAATTTGGCAAAAATGATCTTTCTTAATGGGAAGTGATTTTTACACAACAAAAACTACTTTCGCACACCACATCTGGAATCGTTGAGGGGAGGTGTACACATTTTATATTAACCAACTAACGTTTTGAATAAAACGTCACGTACAAAACACATTTCGGTAGTTGTTCAATCTGTTCGACACTTTGACAAGTTACATTTTCTCTAATATTTATATCTAACGATCATCAGCTCGTTTAAGTAAATTAGTTGAAAAAACCTCTAACAGAAACTATGTTTAACAAACATGTAGGCTAAAACAGGGAACCAAAAAGAGTTTAGACTTGCTCTTAGGAAACTTCGAGGGAAAGATGCTGATATATCCGAAGAGGCTGATGAAATCCAGGTTAATGTTTCACGCGTTTTCAACTTTTACGAACCCTTTTAACTGAACGTGTGACCTCATTTTTCCCTTACACTTTATAATGTTAACAGGATTACATAGAAACGCTAGAAAAGCTACCGAAAGCCAAACTATTAGATCTTTTCCAGAGAAAATACTCACGATCCGTCATTGTAAGCTCATCTTGTTGCCAAATAGTGTTTAGTAGCATTAAAAAGGCTTGATATTATTGATTGAATTTCCCATATTAGACCAATTTATAACTATTGTTTTATAGCAATCATTAATTCATAACGATAAAAATGTCATTTTCTTATGGGTTAAGTATTTCGAAATGTATCAAACTTTACTCGAGAATCTACAATATGTATCTAACTTTAGATACGTCTATTGTATATATTAAACTTTTCAAATAACCCTATTAATTGTATGTATCCTCAATCAAAACACTTGCAAATGAGTGTGTGATGTGACACTGTATGTTACAGCTTATACGGGTGTCACGTATGCTCGGATACATACCCATATTTGCTTTGTATTGTGGATAATAAATTTGAGTCAAATCAAGACAGTCTTCTAAAATACCCAAATTCTAGGCAAACGATATGGTATTGGTAGGGAAGAGTTTGAAAAACGGCCATAGAAATACCGTTAGGCAGTGTATGTCACGCCCAAAAATGCTCGCTCTTCACGGATAGCCTGCACATTTACCCCCATTTTTAGTAACATTTCTTGTTTTCTGGCTTGTGATGTGAAGGTAGGAGTCGTGTTAATGCTTTTTCATCAATTTGGAGGAATCAATGGTATTTGTTTCTACACAAGTATTATTTTCGAGTCTGCAGGTATATATACAGTATTGTACTTTTGAATCCTTTAGCTCATTATTTCATATTACGCGATAACTTAGTTACTTTAGTCTTTTTTTTATTCAGGATTTCCCGCTGATCTTGGATCAATAATTTACGCGTTATTACAAATAGTGATTACTGTATTAAACATGCTCTTTATAGACAAAGCCGGTAGAAAACCACTCTTACTGGTAATTAACAAGAATATATACATCGAACGCGATAAACAACAAATACTTTGTTGCAATTTACAACGCTTACACCAAAAGGAAGTTGTAAAACAATTTCGTATTAACTTGTATCGATTTTTTTGTAAGGTCTCCGCAACTGGAATGGTTTTGGGGTGTCTAACGACAGCACTTTCTTTCTACTTGAAGGTAACATTTCATTCCTTTAAAAGTGTATACCATTTTTTTTTCATTATATTGTCTAACGTTATCCTGTGCAACCAGACTTATGAAATTGGACTATCAGCAGTACCTGCACTTGCTGTAACCGGAATTATGGTAATTATTGTTAATGATTAATGGTGATAACGAGCTCCAAAATTATGATAAGGGATAAGTGTTTGGAAATGCATCTAACTTTATTATAAAATTTGAAGTATGTATCAAATTTTAATAGATCTATTAAATATGTCTACTTTTCAAATAACGGTGTTGTATGTATATGATCGCATGTGACATCGATATAAGCTGCCAATTGAGATGTCATGTCACATGTTTGAAAGTTTTTAAGTGGTCGGATACATACACTTAAAATATTATGAAAGTTAAATACATTCAGTACACCAATTTAAAGATACTATAGATTTCACAGTAAAATTGCATACATTTTTGAAACCGCTAATATTTACTAGCTAATTTTTCTTTTTTGTGATCCCGTGTAGTTGTATATAAGCTCGTTTTCAGTTGGAATGGGAGCAATTCCATGGGTTATAATGTCTGAGGTACCCATATACTGTAACTTTTTCATATCTAAATGCCCCAACAACAATGGCATCAATCGTGTGCGTATGTTGCATACAGATATTCCCGATAAATATAAAAGGAGTAGCAGGAAGCCTGGCGACATTGGTAAACTGGTTTGGCGCGTGGGCAATTTCGTACACGTTCAATTTTCTCTTGAGTTGGAGTTCATATGGTAATGTAACTTCCATGATAAGTTTTTCATAATCATATCAAACTTATTTATGAAAAAACATAAAAAAGAAAAAGAGAAGTGTAAATAACTCACTTACAATTTTTGTGTGACACTTAGGGTTAGATTTGCTACATTTTGTGATTGATAAAAAAGAGTCGGTTTCTTGTGTGATTACAGGAACTTTCATCCTTTACGCGGCGATAAATGCAGGCACAATTGTGTTTGTGATAAAGATGGTACCCGAAACAAAAGGAAGAACACTAGAACAAATACAAGCTGCCATAAACGGCTAGATATAATTCTAAAGCGAATTCGAAACATTTTCTATAAACATTGTGTTTTAACTTTTGATATCTAGAAAACGTACCAAATTTAACTTTGATGTTTATGATTTGTATTCAACCTTAATCTAATGGACCATCTCTATGAATATGTTTCTTTGCTCTAGACTAATGACGCCCAAGTTTACCAGGCCTTAAGACTTTCCTAATATTTTGTTTGATAGGGCGATTAAAAAACTGATTTAATAAGAGATGACCTATTTAACCAGCTCAAATTAACCGACTATATACTAACTCATGGTTCGGTTATGGAAATGCCTACAAAACCGACCTATACTAACTGAACCGATTCAGATGTTGACGACATCCATTGATTTTCTAAAAGAATATTGTGTTTGAGTTTTCGTCACCTCTCATTTAAGTTTTTCCGGTCTTACTATTGGTCATTTAGACCACTCCCATTCATAACACCAAAAAACGGTGTTATGGATGTCACGTCAGCATAACACCAACATAACATAACACCACTAAACCCCCCATTCATAACACTAAAAACTGGGACCCACCAACTTTTTTATTTTTCATTTTCTTTCCTTTTCTCATATTATTTTTAATACATTATTAATATTAATACAAAACAAAAATACAATTTTTAAAATAAATAATACATTAATATAAATAAGAAATACATTAATAAGAAAAAATGACATAATTTTTATATAAAAATATTTAAATAAAATACAAAATACATTTTATATAAATCATAAATAACATTTATTAATAAATCAATAACATTTATTAAAAAAAAAAAATGTGTTTTTTTTTTTGTCTCTTTCTCTTCCTCTCCCTTTCCTCTTTCTTCCCCTCTAACCTACAAACCTGCAAACATATATATTTATGATATTATATATATATATATATATATATATATATATATATATATATATATATATATATATATATATATATATATATATATATATATATATGTATGTATATATATATGTATAAATGTCAGATTGGAAAAAAGAAAAGAAAAAAGAAAAAAAAAAACCAAAACACCGTGTTATTGGGGTGACGCCGCCGCGATAACACTGTAACACCCCGCTAAAAGCGGAACGCAGAGTGTTCCAGTTAAAGATATCAAGAGTCAAGGATTACAACATACAACCGTAAACAAAACATCAAAATATATTAATCATGCCTCAAGGTTTTAAAAAATACAATACAAAATCAAATGAGTACCAAATGTTGAATACGAATACATAACAAATGTCAAATACGTGGATCATACAGGAATTACATCAAGCAAACGAATTCCAAATACAAATAATATATGATCCGAAAATGTGCAAGGCATGATCAACTAAAATCCTCAAACTCCTGAAAAAGCGTTAAAAACGACATCAACACAATGTTGGTGAATTATTCGCAATAAGTAAATAAGATTTGACCCATAAAAGATTTAGTAAACATATAAGTTTTTAAAAGCATATCTTGATGTACAACCCTAGTGTGAGTATAGATACCAAAGATTTCATACACTATCATGACCACCGAACCCCTAACCTAAGGCGATGCATACCAAAGGCATAAAATTTATCATACGGCCATAACATTCACTCGTAGGGCTATCCTCTCGAGTAATGAGGGTTGGTCAAACCCATATAGATCTATATATATGAACCGTGGGCATATAGCAAACAAGTGTGAAAGGGGGGCTCACCAAAAGCCTAAAAGCATCCTAATCTAAGGTGATACTAATACACTAGGCATACAAGATATGTATCATATAAAATTTCATAAACGCTTTCCAGCCCAAAATAATAAGAGAAAAGGGCTTCGAATAACTCACCAAATAAGCTCGGCAAGAGATCGGGTAATAATCAATAAGAAGCTAATAATCCGCCGCCTAAGTGCCCTAAATCAATATAACAAAGTCTAAGTATCTCAATAACATAGTTCGGTTTAGCCTTGTCGGTTAAGTTTAGAGTTTAAGATTTAATAAGATATTCCAACGATTTCCAAGTCGAGTCGTGATGACGTTTCAAGGTGACGATGTTCCGCGCCGATAGAGACGATAGGAAGATATCGATAAGTTTCACGTCATAATGACTTTTAGGAAAGGAATAACATTCCGAGCCGAACTTGACTAACAGGAACGTCTATTGAAAGGAATACCGTTACCAAAAGTTTATTGAAGTCAACCAAAGTCAACGTCGAAGATGTTGACTTGGTCAAAGACAAAGATGTTGACTTGATTAAAGTCAAAGTCAACAGTTGAAGGGAAAAGTCAAAATTAAAGGTTTGATTTAGATTAGTCAAAAGTCAACTTATTTAAGAAAAGTCAAAGTCAATGATTTTTAAGAAAGTCAAAATTGATAAGTTTTGGTTTGAAATATAACTTTGACTATTTAAGAGTAAAAATATACTTTTGTTTCAGAATAGTGAAGTAAAACGATTTAGAACGGTTTTAAACGATTTATTGAAAAACATAAGTAAAACGTTTTCATAATTATTTCGATAGTGTTTAATATTGCGATAATGTCCTTGAGTCCAAAGACGGTATTTGGCTTATATAGTACCTTTATACATGATATATTACTGATATAAGTTCAAAGTTGCGATATGTTACGAGTCCAACTTGTTAAATAACGAAAAACGACAAATTTTGGAGAACAGACCCCCGGTGCTGCGCACCAGGGAGTAGGTGCTGCGCACCGGGGAGTTTCCCGAAAACGTTTATTTACGTTTTTGTTGCTAACTGTTTCGTTTGACGTTTTTAGGCGAAAGTGTAAACTGATCAATTGTTAGTTTAGGTTTAATTAACATTTACCAAGTGTTATATATGTCTAAATGTGTGGTTTTACATATATTTATTATAAGATACGTTAATTTCGGTAATAATCTTATCTTTACTTATTTTACATGTTTTAAGTCCAAACTTTCTGAGATTGATAGGTGTTGGTCTAATAGGTTAACCTAACCATTTTCAAGGCTTAAAACCGAATTTGAAAGTAAGGAAATGAAAAGATAAGAGGTTAAAATATTCTACCGATTTCACCCGCAAGACGTGTCGATTATTGAAATCTTGCAAGAACTTCGATAAGGAGGAGACTTCAAGGATGGTGGTGAGGAGGTATAAGACTCCAAAATACCAATAAAACCACCGATTAGTAAGAGTCTCAAAAAGAAGAAGTTTAAATGAATTTTCGAAGGAAACTTTCTTACCAAGTGTTTCAAGATGTTACTTTCACCGAAAAGTTACTAGGCTCCAAAGGAAATGGAAGGATTCCGGGAAAGCAAGGGCTTCCATTTGACCCATGAACAAGAACATATGTTAGGTTTCTTAAATGGAAGGAAAAATATAGAAGTTTTGGGAGAGTTTTCTTACCAACATCAAAGGTGGCGTTTCTTCAAAGAAAGTCACCGAAAACTCCACAACTCCAAGGGTATAAACGAGTGTAACAAGCTTGCAAGACAAGGGAAAGAGATTATGTGTTAGAAGGCTCTAACCATAAGAGAGAAAATAGAGGAAAAATGTGAGAAACATCAAAGAGGAACTTACCGAAATGTGTAGAATTCAAAGGTTGTTTGTACAAGATGATTTCTCCATTCTTTTCTCTTAGATTCTCACTTCAAATTGGGGTTGTAATACTCTTATTTTCTCTGGAATGTTGAGAGAGAAACAAGGTGTGAGTGAAATGAGAATGAAGAGAAAAGTGGTAAAGTGATTAAAGGTTTAAGTTGGAAAATTGGAAAGAGAAGTGGTCAAAACATGTCTAGAGATCCACATTTGAATCTAACATACCCAAAAGGAGGAGTTTACAGAAAGAATCACGTGAAAAGGGGTTGTAGCATCTCAAGAAATTGACCAAAACTCGAAAAAATGGATTTTAGCCGAAAAAGCACTAGGTGCTGCGCAACTAGTACCCTGGTGCTGCGCACCGGGGTCTTTTCTGACCAGTTTCTGTTAACTTTTCGTTAAAGGACTAGGTGTGTAACAGATTCCGTTAGTTTCTCCGTTAAAGGACTAACTGTGTAACAGATTAAGTTAGAGGACTAACTTTGTAATGAAATTTCGAAATGATGATTTTCTTAACCGACGATTATGGCGTAAACGCAATACTTTAATAACGTGAGAATACTAGATATTAGGCACTTAGGTGATTCTAAAGCTTCCGTCTCGAAAGACAAAGTAATAAAACACATAAACCCGACTCAAAAGTAATAAACGTGAGTAAATATAAGCGAAATACAAGGGTCTAAAACATTGCGAATAAAAAGAATAAATATCGGTAAAGAAAAACAACTCGAAAAGACGAGTTGTCACAGCATCCCCCAGTAAAAAGGAATTTCGTCCTCGAAATTCTACCTAAAACTGCTGCTAGGAAGGAGATGTGGATACTTCTTCTGCATCTCGTCCTCCCGCTCCCATGTAAACTCAGCTCCAATCTTCGAGTTCCATCGGACCTTCACTATCGGGATCCGATTCCGCCGTAACTTCTTGACATCTCGGTCAACAATCTCCACCGGCTCCTCTATCACACGAAGCGAGTCATCCAAACATAGTTTCTCCAGGGGTACAATCAGGGTCTCATCCGCAAGGCACTTCTTGAGATGCGATACATGAAATACGTTGTGCACACCGCACAACTCAGGTGGCAACTCAAGACGATAAGCCACTGGGCCAACACGAGACAATATCCTAAAAGGACCCGTAAAACGTGGACTAAGCTTGCTGCGTTTCTCAAATCGAAACACACCCTTCCACGGAGAAACTTTCAACAATACCATATCTCCAACCTGAAACTCCAAAGGTCTCCTACGCAAATCCGCGTACTTCTTCTGACGGTCTCGGGCGGCTATCAAACGATCCTTGATCTTGAAAATCTTATCCGTCGTCTCCTGAATCAACTCGGGACCCGTAATCTGGCTATCTCCTATCTCTGCCCAACATATCGGAGATCTACACTTCCTACCGTAGAGAGCCTCAAATGGCGCACAATTGATACTGGCGTGGTAACTATTATTATACGAGAACTCGACCAATGGTAAATGTCGATCCCAGCTCTCACCAAAATCTAGCACACAAGCTCGAAGCATATCCTCCAATGTCTGAATAGTACGCTCACTCCGATCATCAATCTGAAGATGGTATGTCGTACTCATGTCTAATCTGATACTCAAGGCTCGCTGTAAAGACTGCTATAATCTCGAAGTAAATCATGCATCACGGTCTGAATCAATGATACTGGAATACCATGTCTATCCACGATCTCGTCGATGTACAATCTAGATAATTTCTCTACTCGGTATTCTTCACGAATAGGGAGAAAGTGCGCTGACTTAGTCAGTCGATCGACGGTAACCCAGATGGTATCATAACTTCCTGCTCTACACCCCCGACAAACTCCTCACTCTTCTGGGTCAATTTATTCATAGGCGAGGCTATCTTCGAAAGAAAGAAAAAAAAAAAAAAAATCTCGATGAAACGACGATAGTAACCTGCTAAACCCAAGAATGACCGGATCTCAGTGGGTGTCTTCGGAGCGACCCAATCTATCTTGGCAGGATCAACGTGAATGCCCTCACCGCTGACCACGTGGCCAAGAAACTGAACCGCAGATAACCAAAACTCGCACTTAGAGAACTTAGCGTAGAGTTTCTCCTGTCTAAGCAACTCCAACACTAGTCTCAAATGTTCCTCGTGCTCTTCCCGGCTACGAGAATATATTAGAATGTCGTCGATGAAAACAATCACGAACTTGTCGAGGTAAGGACGACATATACGGTTCATCATGTCCATGAAAGCTGCAGGCGCATTCGTAAGACCGAAAGGCATAACCAAAAACTCGAAGTGACCATAACGCGTCCTGAAGGCGGTCTTCGGAATGTCCTCCTTCTGCACTCTCAACTGATGATATCCGGATCGTAAATCAATCTTCGAAAAGAAACATGAACCCTGAAGCTAATCGAACAAGTCATCTATAAGTGGCAAGGGATACCGATTCTTCACCGTCAGCTTATTCAGTTCCCTGTAGTCGATACACAACCTCATAGATTCTTCTTTACAAAGAGTACCGGCGCGCCCAAGGAGAGAAACTCGGTCTAACAAAGCCTTTGTCCACCAACTCTTGAATCTGCTTCGACAACTCCAACATCTCCGAAGGTGCTAACCGATAAGGAGCCTTTGCCACCGGCGCTGCTCCAGGAACCAAGTCTATACGGAACTCTACCTGCCTACTAGGGGGTAAACCAGGTAAGTCCTCCGGAAATACATCGGGAAAGTCACGAACCACCGGCTTCTCCTCCATCTTCTCCGCGGAGTCTTTCTTCACAAGGTGTGCAAGAAAGAGTGTGCAATCCCGTTTGATGTACTCCCGAACCTTCATACACGAAACGATCTTAAGGCGCTTCCCCGCCTTGTTCCCTTGATCTAATAACGGTCCACAAACTGATAACGGTTATACGAATCGTCTTCTCGAAACATACGATCTCTGCGCGGTGTGTCGTTAGCCAATTCACACTGATAATAACGTCGAAGTTGCCTAGCGTAATCGGAATCAAGTCGATTAGGAAAAAGTGATCGTCGAACTAACACTATATGCAGAAAGTACTTCGGTAGTAGGCAAAACTCACCATCGGCTAACTCTATCTCGAAGGAAGACACTATCAATCTAGAAGTACGAGCAAACATAGTCCTAATCTCAATAGATATGAAGTTCTTCAATGATGGACTAAAATCTGGAGTCGAACCTCTCGGAATCGCACTAGTAGGACAACTTCGTCTTGCCGACTTCTTTGCAGATATGAGTTTTCTTCGGTTCCAACGCGAAAGGGACGTAAGACGAAAAATAAAGGAAAAGAAAATGAAAGGAAAGTGCGCAACACTAAGAGATTCAAGGTCAATCATTAAAACCAGAAATAGTAATAATGCATACTGAACTTAGATAAAGAAAGTACCCGTAACGACGCGAGGATCATGTTGAGTCTCCTGCGCTTCAATAACAAGTGCTTTACCACGGGTATCCAAATCGGACGAAGTACCAACCCTAACTGCAACTAACTCTGGGCACATGTTCCTAAGATGCTCGGCAGAACCACACTCAAAACACTTGCCCTTCTGGTCACGGCAATACCTATCAGTGTGTCCTAACTTCTTGCACTTCTTACACTCCCAACACTTCACCTCCTGAGAATGATGATTTCCGCACTGTCCACATTTCGGATACTTGCTCTGAGTACCCGGGGTTACTACCCGACGAATATTCTGTCTCCTAGCTTTCTTCCACAATTTACCATGACGAGAGCTACCACTTCGTTTCTTTCCGGTATTACGCTTAACCTCAACTGACGGTAATCCAACATCGCTATTCTGTGCTGTGCTATCCCTGATCTGGGCGACAATAGTGGGTATCAAAGCTGCTAACTGCTCGGCGACGAGTTGACCGATGTCTGTCGTCATATCCATTTCTTCATCACTGACTTCCACACTCGGAGTCGTGTTACAATTTCTCGCGCTCGGACGACCATGCCTCGCTGACCATCTCGTCGCTGTCGTCTTCACAGGCGGCATCGTTCTGAAACTAAAAAGAAGGAACTTGATAAGCAAGATGTGTGCAACACGAAAGGTAAGGCCAAGTGCCAAAAATAACAAAAGCGAAAAATAAGCACATAAGGCAAAATGGTACACACATAGCAAATCAGAGAAAATCGATTGAAAAAGCCTCCGGTCATAGTCCAAGTGATTTCCTTCATAAAGCCACTTGGTTCGCTATAACCATTGGCTCTGATACCAATTTCTGTAACACCCCGCTAAAAGCGGAACGCAGAGTGTTCCAGTTAAAGATATCAAGAGTCAAGGAATACAACATACAACCGTAAACAAAACATCAAAATATATTAATCATGCCTCAAGGTTTTAAAAATACAATACAAAATCGAATGAGTAATCAAATGTCAAGTACTAATACAATACAATGTCAAATACGTCGGATCATAAAGGAATTACATCAACAAAACGAATTCCAAATACAAGTAATATATGATCCCAAAAGATGCAAGTGATCAACTAAAATCCTCAAACTCCTGAAAAAGCGTTAAAAACGACATCAACACAATGTTGGTGAATTATTCGCAATAAGTAAATAAGATTTGACCCCAATAAAAGATTTAGTAAACATATAAGTTTTAAAAGCATATCTTGATGTACAACCCTAGTGTGAGTATAGATACCAAAGATTTCATACACTATCATGACCACCGATCCCCTAACCTAAGGCGATGCATACCAAAGGCATAAAATTTATCATACGGCCATAACATTCACTCGTAGGGCTATCCTCTCGAGTAATGAGGGTTGGTCAAACCCATATAGATCTATATATATGAACCGTGGGCATATAGCAAACAAGTGTGAAAGGGGGGCTCACCAAGAGCCTAAAAGCATCCTAATCTAAGGTGATACTAATACACTAGGCATACAAGATATGTATCATATAAAATTTTATAAACGCTTTCCAGCCCAAAATAATAAGAGAAAAGGGCTTCGAATAACTCACAAAATAAGCTCGGCAAGAGATCGGGTAAACAACAATAAGAAGCTAATAATCCGCCGCCTAAGTGCCCTAAATCAATATAACAAAGTCTAAGTATCCCAATTGTATAGTTCGGTTTAGCCTTGTCGGTTAAGTTTAGAGCTTTAGATTTGTTTAGGTATTCCAACGATTTCCAAGTCGAGTCGTGATGACGGTTCAAGGTGACGATGTTCCGCGCCGAGAGAGACGATAGGAAAAATATCGATAAGTTTCACGTCATAATGATTTTTAGAAAGGAATGACATTCCGAGCCGAACTTGACTAACAGGAACGTCGATTGAAAGGAATACCGTTACCAAAGTTTATTGAAGTCAACCAAAGTCAACGTCGAAGATGTTGACTTGGTCAAAGACAAAGATGTTGACTTGATTAAAGTCAAAGTCAACAATTGAAGGGAAAAGTCAAAATTAAAGGTTTGATTTAGATTAGTCAAAAGTCAACTTATTTAAGAAAAGTCAAAGTCAATGATTTTTAAGAAAGTCAAAATTGATAAGTTTTGGTTTGAAATATAACTTTGACTATTTAAGAGTAAAAATATACTTTTGTTTCAGAATAGTGAAGTAAAACGATTTAGAACGGTTTTAAACGATTTATTGAAAAATCATAAGTAAAACGTTTTCATAATTATTTCGATAGTGTTTAATATTGCGATAATGTCCTTGAGTCCAAAGACGGTATTTGGCTTATATAGTACCTTTATACATGATATATTACTGATATAAGTTCAAAGTTGCGATATGTTACGAGTCCAACTTGTTAAATAACGAAAAACGACAAATTTTGGAGAACAGACCCCCGGTGCTGCGCACCAGGGAGTAGGTGCTGCGCACCGGGGAGTTTCCCGAAAACGTTTATTTACGTTTTTGTTGCTAACTGTTTCGTTTGACGTTTTTAGGCGAAAGTGTAAACTGATCAATTGTTAGTTTAGGTTTAATTAACATTTACCAAGTGTTATATATGTCTAAATGTGTGGTTTATATATTTATTATAAGATACGTTAATTTCGGTAATAATCTTATCTTTACTTATTTTACATGTTTTAAGTCCAAACTTTCTGAGATTGATAGGTGTTGGTCTAATAGGTTAACCTAACCATTTTCAAGGCTTAAAACCGAATTTGAAAGTAAGGAAATGAAAAGATAAGAGGTTAAAATATTCTACCGATTTCACCCGCAAGACGTGTCGATTATTGAAATCTTGCAAGAACTTCGATAAGGAGGAGACTTCAAGGATGGTGGTGAGGAGGTATAAGACTCCAAAATACCAATAAAACCACCGATTAGTAAGAGTCTCAAAAAGAAGAAGTTTAAATGAATTTTCGAAGGAAACTTTCTTACCAAGTGTTTCAAGATGTTACTTTCACCGAAAAGTTACTAGGCTCCAAAGGAAATGGAAGGATTCCGGGAAAGCAAGGGCTTCCATTTGACCCATGAACAAGAACATATGTTAGGTTTCTTAAATGGAAGGAAAAATATATTTGGGAGAGTTTTCTTACCAACATCAAAGGTGGCGTTTCTTCAAAGAAAGTCACCGAAAACTCCACAACTCCAAGGGTATAAACGAGTGTAACAAGCTTGCAAGACAAGGGAAAGAGATTATGTGTTAGAAGGCTCTAACCATAAGAGAGAAAATAGAGGAAAAATGTGAGAAACATCAAAGAGGAACTTACCGAAATGTGTAGAATTCAAAGGTTGTTTGTATAAGATGATTTCTCCATTCTTTTCTCTTAGATTCTCACTTCAAATTGGGGTTGTAATACTCTTATTTTCTCTGGAATGTTGAGAGAGAAACAAGGTGTGAGTGAAATGAGAATGAAGAGAAAAGTGGTAAAGTGATTAAAGGTTTAAGTTGGAAAATTGGAAAGAGAAGTGGTCAAAACATGTCTAGAGATCCACATTTGAATCTAACATACCCACAAGGAGGAGTTTACAGAAAGAATCACGTGAAAAGGGGTTGTAGCATCTCAAGAAATTGACCAAAACTCGAAAAAATGGATTTTAGCCGAAAAAGCACTAGGTGCTGCGCACCTAGTACCCTGGTGCTGCGCACCGGGGTCTTTTCTGACCAGTTTCTGTTAACTTTTCGTTAAAGGACTAGGTGTGTAACAGATTCCGTTAGTTTCTCCGTTAAAGGACTAACTGTGTAACAGATTAAGTTAGAGGACTAACTTTGTAATGAAATTTCGAAATAATGATTTTCTTAACCGACGATTATGGCGTAAACGCAATACTTTAATAACGTGAGAATACTAGATATTAGGCACTTAGGTGATTCTAAAGCTTCCGTCTCGAGAGACAAAGTAGTACAAACACATAAACCCGACTCAAATGCAATAAACGTGAGTAAAATAAAGCGAAACACAAGGGTCCAAATCATTGCGAATAAAAAGAGTAATAATCGGTAAATAAAATATACCTCGAAAAGACGGATTGTCACACCAAGGGTGTAATTTTAGAGAAATGGATATGAGGTGGTGAAAGGTGGCATTTTCTAGAATCCACTAGGTGTATGTGTGTGTAAGTGACGGTGTAGAGAGAAAGAAAAGAAGAATAAATCATCAAATTGAAGCTATTTTATAGTATATTCTCCAATTAAAGTGAAGATTAAAGGTTTAAGAACCTTAGTTTTGGTTCTAATGAAAGAAAAAGAAGGTATGATCATATACTTTAAGTTATTTGATGAAATTGAGTTTATATTATGTGTTATAACATCATTTAGATGTTTAATTTGAAGATGGAAATGATTAATTTGGTTAATTTAGATATTTGATTATTTTGGGGATAATCATGAAAGTTGAAGAATTGTTAGAATTAAGCTTTGTTTATATGTTATTTGATGATTAATAATATATATAAAGGTTTAGAAGATTGAAAGAATTATTTATATGAAATTTTGTAAGATTTCATGTTTTAGCTTAAATGGGTGAAAAGATGAAT
The DNA here is from genome assembly GCA_910822075.1 of Senecio squalidus. Lineage (NCBI taxonomy): Eukaryota > Viridiplantae > Streptophyta > Magnoliopsida > Asterales > Asteraceae > Senecio > Senecio squalidus. The sequence goes on along the minus strand of CAJVGC010000001.1, from coordinate 7,799,290 downwards.
TGTTATGTAGAAATGTTTATTATTGTGAGAATGATTTAGAATGAAAGAATTAATGTTAAGAATGATTATTGTGACATTCGCGAATTTCTAGGTATATTTCTATCGACCCGTATTCGTTTTATTTATTTATGTTTGTGTTTTGACCCTATTGTATTCTTTTATGTTTTATCGTATTCGTATTTTATGAGTATTGTATTCGTATTTCTCGTATTTATTGAGTATCGTATTTGTATGTTATGTGATTCGAATCTTTATGTCGGGAACGTATAGTCTTAAGTGCCTTTAGTATAAGTCTAGTATGCTCTTATGATAAGTTTAGGGGAATTATGCCTTAATTTATACGATTAAGATTAACGTTTAAAAAGTATTTCATTTTTAGTCCCTTCAGAAATTTTATTACGAAACTAGTCCTATGAGAGAAATTCTATTACAATTTTAGTCCTTTTCAGATTTTTATTACAAAAATCGTCCTAAAAGGGTCTACCAACTTTTTGTCTTATTACTACCAACTTTTTTGTCTCATTCACCACTTCATCCCTATCACTTCTCTCTCTAGAATTAACACCTACAAACCCTCCTCCTTCTCTCTACATTTTCCGGCGATCCGACCGTTGAAATTCAAATCCGAGACTAGATTATTGCTCACCATTATCACCTTCATCTATCCTCCAATTTTCGTTACGATCGGGTAGGTATTTCTCCAATTTGGTTTTAAACTTTGTTATTTTGATTCAAACTCGGAAATACCATCTTTCACCGTCAAAACTCGAATTTTATTTAAGATTATTGTTCCTAAACATATTCTGGACATAGGGTTTCGATTATGGATCATTTGGACACCTAAAACACTCAGAAATCGAATCCCGAATGCTATTTTTCGTAAAAACCCAGTTACGTCACGTAACTGTGTTACGTGCACGTAACTGATCAAGTAACTCTTCATAATCACGTAACTGATCACGTAACTAAGACGATTAGTCTTAGTCACGTAACTGATCACGTAACTAAGACGATTAGTCTTAGTCACGTAACTGATCAAGTAACTCTTCATCTGCACGTAACTATGGTCCTCTCTCACGTAAGTATTGATTACGTGACTCATAAGTCACGTAACTAGCCCAAATCGAGTAACTAATCACGTAAGTAGTATGCTGATCACGTAACTAAGACGATTAGTCTTAGTCACGTAACTAAGACGATTAGTCTTAGTCACGTAACTAGCTTGCTGATTTTCCGAAACGTTTGTAATCCTGTTATATCGATATTCCTTTTTGGTCATTTTAAACCCGTATAAAACGTTAATCGATAAGGCATAATCCACTAGACTTAGAGATACTTAGACATGTTTATTTACGTGATGTTTAGGGCACTTAGACGTGGAAGCTTGACTATATTGATTATTTCCCGACATATCGTGATTTGGATTGCTTTGCTATTCTGTGAGTTATTTCGCTGCCCTTTTTACCGCTTTTACTTTTTGGGCATGATTAGCGTTGTATAAAAGTATTTTATGTTATATATATGGTATGGTATGTATTATGGTATGTATTTTGGATATGGATGCCTTTAGGTTAGCATTACCCAACTTGTTCCGCCTTTGTGGTAGAACGAGGCCCCGTATACACACCTGTTAGCTTTTAGCCGCCGGATCGTATATATAGCGCTATATGGGTCTAACAAGCCCTCATTGTTAACACGATGGATGATGGATGCGCCCTGTCCGTGTTAGCAATGTTATGACCGATTATTATCGAGGACAACCTAGCGTAATGCACTAGGTGGGGTTAGTTGCCAGTATTGTTGAGGTTCAGGTGTATCGTATTTACCGAAGGCTATTATTCTATCCAGTATGGTATTATTTTATGAACTGAGTATGGTATTTTTATGAAATGATTATGGTATTTATGGTATTTGTATGAGTATTTTATCAAAAGGTTTTGTATACTTCACGTATATTGTGAAACATCATTTTCAAATGACTTTTCTTCAAATCTTATCATTTTTGGGTCAAAACGTATTGAAAACTTTTATACTAATATGTTTTCATTTACTATTGCGAATAATTCACCAACTTTATGTTGACGTCGTATTTTTAACGCTTTTCAGGGATTTGAGGTTACACTTTATGATGCTATGCTTGTTGGCTACGTGGATCTTTTGCATGGAATTTGTTTTGCTTATGTTAATTCCTTAGTATCCCAAACGCTGTAGCCGTATTTTGATATATTCGGATGATTGTAATAACGTATTGTATTTCAAACTCTTTAATCTATGTTGATGATGTATGGCTTACTTATGTTTATGTAACCTTTAAATCTCTGATACCGTATACACTGTACACCTCGGTTCCGCCATTTTTGCGGGGTGTGACAGAAGTTGGTATCAGAGCCAATGGTTATAGCGAACTAAGTGACCTTACGGAATCACTTAGACTATGACCTAGGCTTTTGGACCTATCTGATTTACTCTATGTGCGCATTTCCTTCTTTTGTGGGCCTGTATGTGATTTGTATGCTTTATGTGCTTTATTTTGCATTTTATGCTTTGAGGCCTGCTTGTTTTAGTCGCACATCCGGTTATCGTTCTGATTTATCCTGTTTGACATTCGTAGAAGATGCCGCCTAAGAGAACTTCTACTAGGTCTACTCCTGCCGTCACTGCTACGAGAAGGTCGGCAAGGCGAGGTCGCGCCAGTGTGAGAGCGGGTGCTACGCCTCAGAATACCACTGCTGTCCCCAATGCTACTTCCACCGCTCCGAATATCAGTCAGTTGATTGCGGAGCAGATTGCAGCGGCGATACCAGTGATTGTGGCACAGCTCAAGGAGACACCGGTG
>CAJVGC010000001.1:7725167-7796354 GCA_910822075.1 Senecio squalidus | reverse complement strand
AAAGAAGACGAAAATAAAAGAATTGGAAAGGAAAGTGCACAACACTAAGAGAATCTGGGACAAACATTAAAATCAAAAAAAAAAATAGAATAAATGCATACTGAGGTTAGGTAAGGGAAAGTACCCGTAACGACGCGAGGATCCTGTTGAGCCTCCTGAGCTTCAATAACAAGTGCTTTACCACGGGAATTCAAATCGGACGAAGTATCGACACCAACTGCAACCAACTCGGGACACCCGTTCCTAAGATGTTCGGCAGAACCACACTCGTAACACTTACCCCTCTGGGCACGGCAAAATCTATCAGTGTGTCCTAGCTTCTTACACTTCCCACATTCCCAACACTTCACCTCCTGAGCATGATGATTACCACACCGTCCACACTGCTGATGCGTACCCCGGATCTCTGGAGTCACTACCCGACGAGTATTCTGTCTCCTAGCTTTCTTCCACGACTTACCATGAAGAGAGCTACCACTTCGTTTCTTTCCGGGATTCTGTTTAACTACAACTGGCGGTAACCCAACATCGCTACTCTGTACTGTGCTATCCCTGATCTGGGCGACAATAGTGGGTATCATAGCTGTCAACTGCTCGGCGATGAGCTGACCGATGTCTGTCGTCATATCCGTTTCTTCATCACTGACTTCCACACTCGGAGTCGAGTTACAAATTCTCGCGCTCGGGCGACCATGTCTCGCTGACCATCTCGTCGCTGTCGTCTTCACAGGCGGCATCGTTCTGAAACTAAAAAGAAGGAACTTGATAAGCAAGATGTGTGCAACACGAAAGGTAAGGCCAAGTGCCAAAAATAACAAAAGCGAAAAATAAGCACATAAGGCAAAATGGTACACACATAGCAAATCAGAGAAAATCGATTGAAAAAGCCTCCGGTCATAGTCCAAGTGATTTCCTTCATAAAGCCACTTGGTTCGCTATAACCATTGGCTCTGATACCAATTTCTGTAACACCCCGCTAAAAGCGGAACGCAGAGTGTTCCAGTTAAAGATATCAAGAGTCAAGGATTACAACATACAACCGTAAACAAAACATCAAAATATATTAATCATGCCTCAAGGTTTTAAAAAATACAATACAAAATCAAATGAGTACCAAATGTTGAATACGAATACCAAATACAAATAATATATGATCCCAAAATGTGCAAGGCATGATCAACTAAAATCCTCAAACTCCTGAAAAAGCGTTAAAAACGACATCAACACAATGTTGGTGAATTATTCGCAATAAGTAAATAAGATTTGACCCATAAAAGATTTAGTAAACATATAAGTTTTTAAAAGCATATCTTGATGTACAACCCTAGTGTGAGTATAGATACCAAAGATTTCATACACTATCATGACCACCGAACCCTAACCTAAGGGGATGCATACCAAAGGCATAAAATTTATCATACGGCCATAACATTCACTCGTAGGGCTATCCTCTCGAGTAATGAGGGTTGGTCAAACCCATATAGATCTATATATATGAACCGTGGGCATATAGCAAACAAGTGTGAAAGGGGGGCTCACCAAAAGCCTAAAAGCATCCTAATCTAAGGTGATACTAATACACTAGGCATACAATGTATCATATAAAATTTCATAAACGCTTTCCAGCCCAAAATAATAAGAGAAAAGGGCTTCGAATAACTCACCAAATAAGCTCGGCAAGAGATCGGGTAATAATCAATAAGAAGCTAATAATCCGCCGCCTAAGTGCCCTAAATCAATATAACAAAGTCTAAGTATCTCAATAACATAGTTCGGTTTAGCCTTGTCGGTTAAGTTTAGAGTTTAAGATTTAATAAGATATTCCAACGATTTCCAAGTCGAGTCGTGATGACGTTTCAAGGTGACGATGTTCCGCGCCGATAGAGACGATAGGAAGATATCGATAAGTTTCACGTCATAATGACTTTTAGGAAAGGAATAACATTCCGAGCCGAACTTGACTAACAGGAACGTCTATTGAAAGGAATACCGTTACCAAAAGTTTATTGAAGTCAACCAAAGTCAACGTCGAAGATGTTGACTTGGTCAAAGACAAAGATGTTGACTTGATTAAAGTCAAAGTCAACAGTTGAGTCAAAATTAAAGGTTTGATTTAGATTAGTCAAAAGTCAACTTATTTAAGAAAAGTCAAAGTCAATGATTTTTAAGAAAGTCAAAATTGATAAGTTTTGGTTTGAAATATAACTTTGACTATTTAAGAGTAAAAATATACTTTTGTTTCAGAATAGTGAAGTAAAACGATTTAGAACGGTTTTTAAACGATTTATTGAAAAACATAAGTAAAACGTTTTCATAATTATTTCGATAGTGTTTAATATTGCGATAATGTCCTTGAGTCCAAAGACGGTATTTGGCTTATATAGTACCTTTATACATGATATATTACTGATATAAGTTCAAAGTTGCGATATGTTACGAGTCCAACTTGTTAAATAACGAAAAACGACAAATTTTGGAGAACAGACCCCCGGTGCTGCGCACCAGGGAGTAGGTGCTGCGCACCGGGGAGTTTCCCGAAAACGTTTATTTACGTTTTTGTTGCTAACTGTTTCGTTTGACGTTTTTAGGCGAAGTGTAAACTGATCAATTGTTAGTTTAGGTTTAATTAACATTTACCAAGTGTTATATATGTCTAAATGTGTGGTTTTACATATATTTATTATAAGATACGTTAATTTCGGTAATAATCTTATCTTTACTTATTTTACATGTTTTAAGTCCAAACTTTCTGAGATTGATAGGTGTTGGTCTAATAGGTTAACCTAACCATTTTCAAGGCTTAAAACCGAATTTGAAAGTAAGGAAATGAAAAGATAAGAGGTTAAAATATTCTACCGATTTCACCCGCAAGACGTGTCGATTATTGAAATCTTGCAAGAACTTCGATAAGGAGGAGACTTCAAGGATGGTGGTGAGGAGGTATAAGACTCCAAAATACCAATAAAACCACCGATTAGTAAGAGTCTCAAAAAGAAGAAGTTTAAATGAATTTTCGAAGGAAACTTTCTTACCAAGTGTTTCAAGATGTTACTTTCACCGAAAAGTTACTAGGCTCCAAAGGAAATGGAAGGATTCCGGGAAAGCAAGGGCTTCCATTTGACCCATGAACAAGAACATATGTTAGGTTTCTTAAATGGAAGGAAAAATATAGAAGTTTTGGGAGAGTTTTCTTACCAACATCAAAGGTGGCGTTTCTTCAAAGAAAGTCACCGAAAACTCCACAACTCCAAGGGTATAAACGAGTGTAACAAGCTTGCAAGACAAGGGAAAGAGATTATGTGTTAGAAGGCTCTAACCATAAGAGAGAAAATAGAGGAAAAATGTGAGAAACATCAAAGAGGAACTTACCGAAATGTGTAGAATTCAAAGGTTGTTTGTACAAGATGATTTCTCCATTCTTTTCTCTTAGATTCTCACTTCAAATTGGGGTTGTAATACTCTTATTTTCTCTGGAATGTTGAGAGAGAAACAAGGTGTGAGTGAAATGAGAATGAAGAGAAAAGTGGTAAAGTGATTAAAGGTTTAAGTTGGAAAATTGGAAAGAGAAGTGGTCAAAACATGTCTAGAGATCCACATTTGAATCTAACATACCCAAAAGGAGGAGTTTACAGAAAGAATCACGTGAAAAGGGGTTGTAGCATCTCAAGAAATTGACCAAAACTCGAAAAAATGGATTTTAGCCGAAAAAGCACTAGGTGCTGCGCACCTAGTACCCTGGTGCTGCGCACCGGGGTCTTTTCTGACCAGTTTCTGTTAACTTTTCGTTAAAGGACTAGGTGTGTAACAGATTCCGTTAGTTTCTCCGTTAAAGGACTAACTGTGTAACAGATTAAGTTAGAGGACTAACTTTGTAATGAAATTTCGAAATGATGATTTTCTTAACCGACGATTATGGCGTAAACGCAATACTTTAATAACGTGAGAATACTAGATATTAGGCACTTAGGTGATTCTAAAGCTTCCGTCTCGAAAGACAAAGTAATAAAACACATAAACCCGACTCAAAAGTAATAAACGTGAGTAAATATAAGCGAAATACAAGGGTCTAAAACATTGCGAATAAAAAGAATAAATATCGGTAAAGAAAAACAACTCGAAAAGACGAGTTGTCACAAACACCGCCTCGACGCCGTGGTCCCAGCCGAGAACGGCGTTAAACGTCGCCATAACGAGGGATAACACCACGGCTGCGTGGAGTCTTAATGGTTCTTCACCATTTGTTATTTACAAAGGATTAACTAAACAATTAATTAATAACATACCCAAATGTATTCAATAACCATTTAATTAAAATTAATTTTACCATAACTGAATTATTAATTTTACCATAATTAAAGTTCGATTATGATGATTGTTTTCATCCAAAAAAATAATGTGCTAAATAAATCTAAATAAAATTGAATTTTTAGAAAATATTACTAAAATGTCCTTATTATTTCTGTTTATGTTGTTTTTATATTATTTTATATTAATTTTAAATTACATATTATTTTAAAATATTTAAATATGTCACCATATTCCATCATATTACAATTAATGTGTTTTTATATTATATTAATTTAATTATATATTTTTTCTATACGATTATAATATTTAATATGTTTTTTTTTAGTAATGATACATACATTATTGATCATGATATCCACATCCAACCATTAATATTTAACAATTAATTTATTTTAGTAACTGCATAAATAGTTGTCTGTCATCAAGTTGAAAAAAGAGTATTTCTTTCCTAGAATTTCGTTATGTCCTTATGAAAACGACATGTGACATGTTTCCGTTCAAGTTGAAAAATAAACGATTTTTTGTCCGACTTAGCTTTGCTATGACAATTAACAAAGCTTAAATGACAAACAATTTCAAATGTCGATGTGTATCTACCAGGACCGGTATTCTTCCATGGTCAAGTTTACGTGACGATATCTAGAGGAATTTCACGTGAAAATACAAAAATATTATTAGTAAAGGGTGCCAAAAAATTTGATCGAGATAGAGTGTGCATTTCGAACGTAGTTTATCGAGAAGTCCGACATGACGAATAAAGTATACATGTGTTTAGTTGTTGAATATAACAATTTATGTTTGCTTATAGATTGCAATCATAATTTTTGAGTACCAACAAATATATGTTACTCGATTTTTACATCATTATAAAAAAGTTGTGATAATCTAGATTATATATACCATAACCAAACGTCATCGCCATCTGTAAATTTATTGTCATGAAAAATGATTGTCGAAAAAATTGAAGTTGCATATTTTAACTAAATATAAGCCGTCGCTACAACACTCGGATATCCAACTAGGCAACTAGCTATATATATAAAATATTTGAGATATTTTTTTTAATGTTGAAGATTAAGAATAAATTAACTAAACTACACTTTTATTTCCTTTTTATTACTAGTTTGCCAACCTATTTTTCAATAATAATTATTAAATTTTTTAAAATACATATTAATTCATATTTATTCCCTACAAATATTTAAATACAATTTAATTTTAAACTTAGAGTTATTCTATATTAATTAATCTCATGTCAAAACCTACATAATATAGTTTAATATAATTTTATTGTTCATAAGATTTTTTTTGTCCCTATATCGTGTGGGTTTCGTGCTAATTACTGATAAGAGTAAACAATATTTTTTCAAACAATTCAAATTCTTAATATTTAACCTTAAAACTACCAATGAGAGTGACGGAGTGCAGGTATATAACGATCTATGAGTTAGCTACTGATCTAAAAGTTGTTAGTTCAAATCACATAAAAAAATAAAAATATTAATAAATAATACGATAAATGTAATATCTGTCTTCTAAAAGAAAATTTTAATCAAAAGGGTTATACATAAATATAATTTGTTTTACTTTTTTGGGTACATTATCTAAAAGCTATAAATACTCAAAACTGCTTAAATTTGAGATCTAAAAGATTTGAGAAAAATGACAAAAACTTCTGCAAATTTTGTATTAAATACTTGATAGTAACCCTAAAGACAACAAAATAGTAATTAAATTATTTGCAACGAATCATTTTCAATATCTTTGTCAAATTAGTTAATCAATTGGTCTGTTGACGGATCTAATATGAGGAGTATTCGAAATAAATAATTATTATGTGAGTAATATACAAATCACCTTCATTAATTTAACTTTTTCATTAAATCTACAATTTTATATACGATAAACATAAGAAGCATGTTTTTAAACTTGTCTCTGAGTCGATACGATGATAACTTATTGGTTAACACATCTAATACATAAGATGGAGGTCAAAGACTCAAATCTTTTCGCATGTCCTTTGCCGGCCTGTTGGATACGTGATTTATCTCCTCTACACGTGATCTACTCAAATCTTTTTTTTTTCAAACTCGTTCGAGAAAAAACATAAAAATATACTATAATTTCTTTGGCTTTTTAAATTATTTTTTATTACAAGTAAAATAGGTTTCAAATCAGAAGATGAACATGTTGTGTTTCATCTAACTGTCAATATACTTGTCACATAAAAATAAATCCAACTTGTGTTATAACTTCATTTTCATACATAAATACTACTGCATTACTTTAGACAAACCAAACTAAACAGCTTTCATTCGCAAATCTATCTTCACAAAATCCATTAGACGAAAACCGACATCATGGCTCAAGATGAGATACGAGCTCCGCTTGTATTTCAATCTAGCGACGAAACCAATAAGCAGAAAAACTTCATGGTTTATCTCAGCACGTTTGTTGCTGTTTGTGGATCTTTCGCCTTTGGATCATGTGTAAGTGTTATAAGTTTAATCATAAAAACCGTAAAATTCTTTTATAACAGTGAACGATTTTTATTTTCTAGGCGGGTTACTCGTCACCTATACAATCCGCCATCACGAAAGATTTAAATTTGTCACTATCTGAGGTTTGTGCTTTTAGTTTGAGCCCGAAATGCACATGATCCGAATGTTACAAATTTTATATTTGTGTCACCTTTTGTTTGTAGTATTCGTTATTCGGCTCAATCTTGACATTTGCTGCAATGATTGGGGCGGTCACGAGTGGACCCATTGCTGATTTCGTTGGTCGAAAAGGGGTAAGTAATACTTCCTCCGTCCTCAAATAATTTTGCACTAGCAGATAAAAACACACGGTTTAAGAAAAATATGATTACCACGCCTTTCATTTTATTCGTCACAGTCTAACTAAGAATGTAAACAGGCATTGAGGATATCGAGTGTTTTTTGTTCAGCGGGATGGCTAGCGATTTACGTAGCCGAGGTATGTAAAGTCTTATTCGTTACTAATTCATGTTATATATTATTGGATAAAATGTGGCAGTTTTTTGTTTATGATAGGGGCCTTTGGCGCTGTATATTGGAAGACTGGCAACAGGATATGGGATGGGAGTGTTTTCATATGTTGTACCAATTTTCATTGCGGAAATCGCACCCAAAAATCTACGAGGCTCGCTGACAGCAGCGAATCAGGTCACATTCGTGTTACTGTTTTAGATAGAGGTGGCAAATGAGTAGACCGGGTGGGTAACTAATCAAATGTGTCGCGGGATCTAATTAACAAACCTTTTTTGTTAAATTTTTTTTACAAAAGATAATAACGGGTTAAATGTTATTACTAAATTACAATATTAATATTAGTGTTTATATCATAATCCGCAATTGAAGGTGTTCATAACTAAATGTGTCAAAATTACCATTCTGGTTTTCGATGTAAAACATTTTGATCCTTATGCTAAAGCGCTTTTTATATGCAGTTTATGATTTGTGCCGCAGTGTCACTTGCCTTTGTGATTGGGACCGTGATGCCATGGAGAATCTTGGCATTGACGGGTAAGTTGGGCCAAAGGCCACTAGTCGGGATAATGTTATTGAACCTTGATTAGTACTAAAAATTCAAACTTTTACCATTTCAGGTGTGGTTCCTTGCGTTGTTTTGGTAACGGGGTTGTTCTTCATACCTGAGTCTCCAAGATGGCTGGTAAAATTTACTAACATTCACGATTAGATTACGACAAAAGGATCACTAAATGTAATATGATTATGTTTTGAATAAAACACATGTTGGTAGTTTTTCAACACGTTCAACAAGTTAAATTTTTATCTAACGTCATTTGACCCGTTATACAACAAAAATCGTCTCACTTATTAGTAAATTAGTCGTAGCTACCAACTAATACAAAAAACCGTGTTTAACAAACATGTAGGCTAAAACAGGGAACCAAAAAGAGTTTAGACTTGCTCTTAGGAAACTGCGAGGGAAAGATGCTGATATATCCGAAGAGGCTGATGAAATCCAGGTTAATGTTTCACACGTTTTCAACTTTTACGAACCCTTTTAACTGAACGTGTTACCTCATTTTTCCCTTACACTTTATAATGTTTATAGGATTACATAGACACGCTAGAAAAGCTCCCGAAAGCCAAGCTTTTAGATCTTTTTCAAAAAAGATACTCACGATCCGTCATTGTAAGTTCATTATGTGCCAAAAATCGTTTAGAAGCATTAAAAAGTGATTGATATTATTGATTGATATTATTGATTGATATTATTCATTATCCAAAGGTAAAACTGTCATTTTATTACATACGTTCTTAAAATGTGTATTTTTTTTATTTTTTTTTATGGACAATAATTTTGGGACAAATGGAATAACATTAATCTTTTTCCGACTTGTGATTTGAAGATAGGAGTCTTGTTAATGGTTTGCCAACAATTTGGAGGAATCAACGGTATTTGTTTCTACACAAGTAGTATTTTCGAATCCGCAGGTATATGTAATTTACTTTTGATTAATTCAATCTATAAATTGATAAGTTAATTACTTAAGTCTGTTTTCTTTTTCTTCCATTTTTCAGGATTTCCTGCTGATCTTGGAACGATAATCTACGCATTGTTACAAATAGTAATTACAGCGTTAAACGCGCTCTTTATAGACAAAGCAGGTCGAAAACCACTTTTACTGGTAATTAACAAGAATACATGACACAATAACAACACTTTTTTATGTGTTGGCTCACCATTAACGACTCCTTTTGGTGTGGCGTCGAAAATTTCTTCGAAACGTTTTTATGTGTATCAGTATTTTTTAAGGTTTCCGCAGCTGGATTGGTTTTAGGATGTCTAATGACAGCACTTTCATTCTACTTAAAGGTAACATTTCATTCATTTATCATTTTTCTTCATTATTTGTTTTGTTATCTCGTTACAAATTTTTTATATGACCTTGAGGCTTGCCTCTGTCACCTTTGTATGGAAGGTCACGGGTTCAAAACCTAGTACTGGGGTTGGTGACCTCAGCAGGGATGTTTTAACGAGACCAAAATTGTCGGTCAATCACAAAAGTGACACGGGTTTGAGAGAGGCCCGCCAATAAACTTTTTTTTTTTTTACAATTTTTTTATATTGTGCAATCAGACTTATGAAATTGGACTATCAGCACTACATGCACGTGCTGTCAGTGGCGTAGCCAGGATTTAAACTTAGGACGGGCGAAAACGATAAAATAGAATAATTAAGAAAATTAACATATTTTATAACGCTTTAAGATAAATTTCCTCCATTTAATCGTTTAGAATATGTTTAAAGAGACCCAATAAACCTTCAATAAATAACATGTTAAAAAACCTTCGTGAATTTGATAGGAAATTTATTTACAAAACTAAGTTTTGTTAATAAAATTATCATGTAATTTATTAGTTTAATAAGTTGTTAGATAGAGTTATGAAAGTTAGGATGGGCTATAACGATCTTTAATACACTTACATACAAAATATACACATACATATATATAAAATGCTAAAAACCTTGAAGGGGCCATAGCCCACCCTCAACTCAAAGTGGTTACGCCAGTGCTTGTTGTATTGTTTTTACAATTTTTTTATATTGTGCAATCAGACTTATGAAATTGGACTATCAGCAGTACCTGCACTTGCTGTAACGGGCATTCTGGTAATTAATTTTTAACGATTAAAGGTCATAATGATCTCTTAAACGTAATATTACTAACCAAATGTATCTTTTGTGATCGCGTATAGTTGTATATAGGCTCATTTTCAGCGGGAATGGGAGCAATTCCATGGGTTATAATGTCCGAGGTACTCCAAAATCGATACTATTTTCTCATATCTAAATTCCTTGTCCATAACACTAATAGTATGTGTATTATATTTACAGATATTCCCAATTAATATAAAAGGCGCGGCTGGGAGCCTCGCAACTTTGGTAAACTGGTTTGGTGCATGGTTAATTTCGTACACTTTCAATTTTCTCTTGAGTTGGAGTTCATATGGTAAGCTTACGCGATAATGATAAGTTAATTGGAGTTACATTTTTTTGCCAATTAACAAGTATAATGGAAAATCAAATTATAGTAAAATTTTGACCAGATATCTAACTTGTCTCATACCAAAACCACTATTCATCGCGACACTTTTGGCTTAATCTGCAACATTTTGTGATCATGAATTCGATTTGATTTCTTGTGTGATTGCAGGAACTTTCATCATTTACGCAGCGATAAATGCAGGTGCTATTGTGTTTGTGATAAAGATGGTGCCGGAAACAAAAGGAAGAACATTAGAACAAATACAAGCTGCCATAAACGGCTAGAAACAACTCCATTCCAAATTCAATATTGGGTCTCGTTAATTTTGACAATGTTATTGTTTCTTTTTACTGGTTTTGTGTTTTTGCTTCGTTTATGTTTAATTAGTAAGCAAATAGGATTGCGTAGAAAATGGATGCGGCGAATTTATCTATACATTTTTGGATGTGACGATTTTTTATATTTGTCGGCACTCATAATTATGAAGTTTTTTATTTATTTAATTCTGTATTATTTCTACGCGTTTACTGATGTAAACATTAAGTATACGTTTGTAAACATGTATAGGAAAAAACTTCCACATTTTATGAAAGTGTATAAAAAAATATCTATACAAATAACATATAACAAATTTGTTATAGTTTAATTACTAATATCATCGTATCGAAAGCGACCCGAAAACGAATAACTTAATGTAACTAAAAAGATGAATGAGATTCTACGATTTATGACATTATCCTGAACGACAGCTTTAAATTTCCTAAAGTTTGACTAACGAACTTTCGTTGTTTAGTTGTATGAAAATTGTTTGCAAAAAGTCGTATACGAATTTTGGATTTTTCAAATGTGAAGTTATTATTACAATACTAGTTTAACATGGTATTTGACTATCAAAAATATTTTTATGTTATTACATGGCCAGAAATTCCTTTGTATGATAGTAGCTGTTTCGTTTTAAGTGTGAAGGTCATTTATTATCAGCGAATTTTTCAGGATGTAACATTATAATTCTTTCTTTTTCTAATGTTGTTGTAATCCAATAATTTTCAATTATGTTCCACGATAACCCATTTTGTCAGAAAATTTACTTGCTACTGATACAACCGGTTAAAAATGATTTTTTTATTGGATTATAACGGTATTAAAAGAAGATCAAAGATTATAATGATACACCCTAAAAAGTTCGTTGGTAATAAACGACCTTAACCAACCGTGTAAACAAAATGACTAGGCAATCCACCGTGTAAACAAATTGACGTGGCACGCCACCTGGTTCGTTTGTAGGTAACGAGTTGACAATTTCGTACATCAAGTTATTGAATTATAACGATATTAAAAAAAATCAAGGATTATAGTGACACATCCTAAAAAGTCTGTTGGTAATAAATGACATTAACCCTTGTTTTAGTGACAAGGTTGTCTACAAATTTATTACATATATTTTGATATTAGCATGCCTTATTTATAACAATCCCCTTGTTTTAATGACAAGGTTGTCTACAAATTTATTACATATATTTTGATATTAGCATGCCTTATTTATAACAATCGTTAGGTTGTTGTTAGAAAACTCGATCATGCATTCTTTACTTGTGTCATATAAATAATTATCGTTATATTTAGAGTACTACTCAAGATTTTCAAGAAAACCGTATAAGGTATAAAATCTTGATATTAGAAATAATGTAAAGTAATACTATAACTAATACGTTACGATCTTTAATAAACAAAGAAGAGAACATTTAATTTTGTTTATTTGACGAGTTTTGGCTAAAACTTCACTTATTTAGCAAACAATATAAATTCTACTACGAGTAGAGGACGGCATTCGAGAGCCTTTGAGATGGTATAGCTATTAGTGGTTTCCGTTTCTTGGTCACAAATCCAAACTGATCAGAAAGCTCAAACTCGTCGTCTTTAGGCAAGCTCCAGTCGAAAGAATGCAAGAGGGATGCTAATATATACATCAACATCTTGTCACCCAGGACAATTCCGGGGCATATTCTTCTCCCCGATCCAAATGGCAAAAACTTGAAATTATTTCCGTTGTAATCCCATTTGTTGCCCAAGAACCTCTCTGGCTTGAACTCGTGTGGATCAATCCAGATCTTGGGGTCGCGATGAATTGCCCAAATGTTTATAAAGACGGTAGTCCCCTTTGGAACGGTGTAGCCACCTACTATGGATGATTCATCTGGACATCTATGGATTAAAAGAGGAAGTGCAGGGTGTAGTCGGAATGTCTCCTTGATGACTGCATCCAAATATGTCAATTTTGATAGATGAGATTCTTCCGTGATATTGTTCATTCCGACAACCTTTGTTAACTCTTCTTGAATCTTTGTCTTCACGTTTGGATTACTTAAAATCTCGGCCATCACCCATTCTACCATTGTGGATGTCGGGTTTGTTCCTGCTACTATTATATCCTATTTTGTAACAATTTTGATTATAAACAAGTTAGCATCTATGTATTGGTATAATAGTAAAAGGTGGATACTCGGGAAAGTTGATTGGTCTACACGTTCTGTTTTTAGGACAATATGTGGAAGTCAATATTCGGCTTTTGTTATAGGTTTAATTATAGGAGGAATTATAAAGCCCGAACAAAAACAAGTAAGTAGAGACTAACCATTAGTAAGGCCTTAATCTGATTGTTGTTAAATGTTGTTGAATCATTTGTCTCGTCTTTAAGCTCTAATAACGTCTGCAGAAAGTCTTTCTTTCCATCGTCCTCACCCTCGATTTTGTTGGAGTTCTTCATCACCTTGACTCTATCTTCGATAATGTTGTCAAAAATCCGATCAACAGATTCGAAGAGCCTTCGGATGTCTCTCACTCTTCCTTGTAGATCAAACCGCGATAAAATTGGGAAAAAATCAGAAATGTTCGGTGCTCCTAGTATCTCGATCATCTTGAACACAACTTCTCTAAACCCGTCTCCAATATAGTTTGAATTCTTCCCTTCACCAGATTTACTACGACCCCATAACATGTTTGTCACGACATTAGCTTCGGTGTTGAAAGTAATTTCGTTAATATTAATCTTCATCCCGATTTTAGTATAAACTTGGTTCACGGTCTTTCTGACCTCATGTATTCTAAAACTTTGTGAAGCGTCTAGATTAGCCTTACTCAACACTTGAGTGGCTAAAAGCTTTCTCAAGTTTCGCCAATGTGTGCTATTGTTGGAAAATGCAATATCCTTCCCACCGTAACTTATAGGTATCGCGGTGACTGGAGGGTTGCGGTTAGCAAAAGTGTTGTCCATGTCACGAGCCACAACTTTTACTAGGTCCATGGAATTCACCACAACATGAAGCTTACTTCCGAGCTTTAGGCTAAAGATAGGGCCATATTTTTTAGCCATATCGGTGAATCTTTCGTGTAAGTTGGAGGTGAGAAATGGAAGGTACCCTACAACAGGTAACCCGTAAGGACCTGGTGGCAAGATACACGTAGTCGTGTTCTTTCTCGAATATAATAACGTCCAGTTGTACCATAAAAGCACAAGCGTTGGAACCGAAAGGGTGAGAATGGCTCGGGCACGCTCGTCGTGTTTGTTTTCGACTTCCCACCACCATGACCAGAAGGTGATCATGGTGATATAACTCTTATATCCAAATATGGATATCATATTTTCGATTTGGTACAAAAATGTTATGTTAAACTTTGCTTGTTATGTACTTATATAGTAGTGAATAGTGATGGTTCATTTTAATTTAAAAACGCTAGCCAATATTGATCAACACTTTCTTTTGAAATGAACATGTGTAACCTTTACATCCAAACAAACTTATAAAATAAGTAGAATTATTATTTTCAAATTTAAAAGTTTGATATGTTTAAATTTTCCAATCATCTCATATCAAACATATCCATATAATATGTTTTAAAGTCAAATAGGGTATTATATGTATATCAAACTTTATGTTGATTTATACTGTATTTATTTAGATTTACGTGATATTTATATAAGCTGACACATAAAGTGGGTCAAGTAAAAGACATAGACCGCATCTCTCGGGCTCTAAAGATGGAGACGGATAGGTAGCTAGACTTTCAAGTTGCGCCACAAAGTAGTCTAAGGTGTTTCTAAAATTTTAATTTATCATATATATTCGATAACAATATTTAAACTCATTTAAAACGGGTAAATAATTAAGTAATCTAAGTATCTAAACGTCAACCTAATCGAGATTTACTAAATGATAAAAGGTAAAGATGTTGATGTCTCATTTGCATTTCGTCTGCGAGACAAAGACATTCCATTTCAATCGTCAATAATGGCCTGCTTTCTTTACATCCATACGGTCAAAATTTATCGAATTTTAGTAAACTTTGGTTTTGATTTACAGTATAATAATCATTTTACGACTTTTTTCTTCCCTAGATTGGTGGAAAAAAAGAAAACGTGGCAGCTTTTTTCTTCAAAGTAAAGAAAGATTTCATACTACGTGGAGATAGGCTACAAATTATTGGGTTTATTAGCTTATTAAAATTTACATAACTTATAAATACGTTATATAAGCCGAAACAAACACCCCTAAGTTATATAATTAAATTGTTTACGGTTGATGATAGATTATGGTTTTCTTTTCAAAGTTTAAAGTTTTACATCAGTACTTTATTTGTGTGAACGAATCATACTTCCAGAGGAATCCAGAGCAATGTCGCGACGTTAAAAGGTTTATTTGACATCTAAAGTTTATCTCATTGTTTTGCACATAAGTTGACGTCTATGTCACAAATTACTCTTGAAAATATATGAATACATGTGGTTAACATGTTTTCAGAAAGAATAAAAAATAATATAAATGAAAGAAAGATAGGTTGACGATTAATGATAAGTCGAATGAGTTTGTGAATTCAAGTATGTTTAGATAATAAATTGGGTAATTTACTTTGTAAAATAATTTATTTACTATTATGTAATATTAGGGCTATGTTTAGCGCGTGTTTATTTGGAGCTTAAACGGGACTTACTTGGGGATTGAGCTTTTTTTTCTTCAAATAAGTCTTATTTGATTGAAATTATTTTATGGGGCTTATTTGATAAATAAGCTCTTAAAAAATAAGTTACTTCAAATATCTTTAAAAAAATAGTTTGAGTTTATTTGATTGTAAATTATATAAATATCTCTCATAAAATTTGTCTTTTTAACCTATTATATACTTTTTAGTCATTTTACATTTTTAAGCTCCAACTTCAACTACTTTTCAAACATATTTATAGAAAATAAAACTCTAACTTTCAGCTATAAATATAAACTCAAACTTTTAACTCCAACTACAACCTACTAACTCCAGTTACAAGCTAATTTTACCAAACATACCATAAGTATATTAATGCTTACTTTGTAAGTATGTCGTTCTAAAGAAAGTTAAAAAAAATATAATAATAATAATAATAGCTTGAGGAAAAACTCGAAGTTTTACTTTCGAAGTCAGAAAAATACAAGACCTTGGTTTTCTTTAAAACAGGATGTTATCGTTAAAATAGAATAATATTACTTACTATATCGGAACGTTTAAACAACAAATAACAATAATTAATTTTGTTTAGCATGTAATTTGACTAACTACACATAATACCTTTTTATTTGAAGTGTTTGAACTTTGAACGAGTATTTCATGATCTCGTAGTCATATCCATGATTCTTGTTAAACAAATAACAATAATTAATTTTGTTTAGCATGTAATTTGACTAACTACACATAATACCTTTTTATTTGAAGTGTTTGAACTTTGAACGAGTATTTCATGATCTCGTAGTCATATCCATGATTCTTGTCAACAAATAAAAGAAACATCAAGATTCAAACATCTAGTACTACTCTTCAATCTTCTAAAAGAGGACTTTTCGTTAACAAAATATTTTTCGACGACATTCTTGCCATCTATTCATTTTTCAAACTATAATCGCAAACAACAAGTTTGATCATCATTATTGTTATTCAAATTTTTTTACTTAGGGTATTACTTCGTTAATATGTTTTTATTAAAAAAAAAAAAAAAAAATCAGATTTTCAAGAATACAAATCTGGGGGTCTCCATTAAATGTCTAAGTTTTTAACTCGTGGTATTATTATTCATTTTTTATAGGGAAATGATATATTCACAACACCCTTTAACCATTCACAACAATTTTTTTAAAAGATTACTATTTCACCCTTATTATATCAATTCATTTTAATAAATAGATTTCAATAAAAAGATGCTGATTACACCCAATATTTTTCTCCGACCAACATAATCATCAATTACTATGCATAACTTGGTTAAGCGCACATATTAAATTAAAATTATGAAATCGAACAACATCATAGAAACACCGAATTACAATCTTCGATCATCAAACACAGAGCATAGATGGTTGCTTTTTAAAATATAATCACATAAAAGTAGAGTATTTGCATAGATTATAAATACATATCAAATTCATTAGTTAAATTGGATCGTAATCAAAGTGTTTTTAAAGATAGCGGTGACAATGACGAAGGCGACAATGGTTTCAGTTAGAAGACAAAGGCTGCTTAGAACTAAGAGATTCAGTCATACTTTGACGTTGCTTATGCCCAGATTGGTTCATGATATTAACTAAACGGGTACCGAAGACGGTGGGCAACGACAATGATGGTGACAACGACAATGATGGTGGCAGCGAGGGGCTGTGTTGGCGGCAATGGTTGTAGCGGTGCAGCCGGTGCTGACGCTGCGATGATGAAAATGGTTGGCGGTGCTGTTCTAGATGATGGAGGTAAGGGAATAATAAATGGAAAACAATTAATATGATAAAGGGTAAAAAGGTCATATCCTAAAAGATTGTTGTAAATGGATAAATATTGTTGTGAATATATCAATTCCCATTTCTTTACTTCTATATCTGTAGGTCACCCTTTTCACGGACCTCTTTGAACCCGAGCTCGTATTAAAGGCGGAAACAATAATATGTATATGTAATAAGTGAAGAACAGTGAGTATAATCAAATGATTGATATTATTGACTTTACGTAATGTATTACAACTACGAATAATATCAAGGCACTCGATTACAAGACTTTACACTCGAAAATGAATAATTACGCTAAGAAATAGGTTATCCAACGTAACTGTTACTGGTAGGGTTTTGAGACTCGCATTAATGGCTGCATTTATGATTCTAATGTTTGCTATTTATAGGTTTGACCAAAAACCTAATTAGTTACGCTACGTAACTAACAGTTACGCTGGCGTAACTATTAGGAACAATTACGCTGGGTAACTGATAGTTACGTTGGCGTAACTGTTGTTACGTAGTGTAACTGTTACATAAATGCCGCGAGACTTTACAACTTGATCTAAATACATCCATACTACACGACACGTTTTAAGTTAAATACAAACTACAAACATAAGCATTTATGCTCCAACAATATTGATATTTGACATTCGTTTAGCTTGACTGGAAATCATAATCGTTTAGATTTATATGATTAGAAATCTACTAGAGGTTAATTTTGAATAGTTATAATTTTGGTACTACGTAATGTGCGTACACTCATAACTCATATATAAGTCAATTACTATATCCACACTTAGACTAAATTAACAACATCTTTTTACTTTATTTCAAAAGTTATTGATTGTGTTGATTTAGATTCATGACAAAAGGATATTATCATCACTATTTACCAACTCGAGATGTAAATCTTATATCCAACTATTGATATCAATTCTTTTTTTATAAATGTTATGTTAAAAACTTTGCTTGTTATATACTTATATAGTAGCAATTGTTAATTCCCCCGATATTAACCAAAAACATTTTAAGGTTTTAAGTTTTTGTTTTCTAATTTTTAGGCACAAGTGTCGAAATTCAAATGTGTTTTTTTTTTACATGTATACAACTATTGTACGTATCTGGTATGTGTATTATATGTATTCAACTCTTATACCAATGCGGTCAATAAAATACTTGCAAAGTAACTTATATGAAGAGGTTTATTGGAAGGTGCTTCTTAGCTCCTGCGTTTACCCACCAATCCCATCATGTAAAGGACATGTGCCTGTAAATTACCCTCTGAGAGAGCCTCGAACCCGAGACATCTCACAGATAGGCAACATGCTATAACCACTTGAGCAAGCCCTAGTGGTCGTGTAATACCCTAAGTAAAATTGAAGACTGGGAAATGACTAAAATACCCTCACGTGTTTTACACGTGGGTCAGGCTAACGGTACAAATAAACGGACGTTGGAAAAAATAATTTACATATTCACTTTTGTTAAAAATTCATCCCCCATGTATATATGGGAAGCCCCATATTCACGGCACAAATAACGGTACATATTCACTTCCCCCATATTTATATGGGAAAAGTGAATATGGGGCTGTTACACATGTAAGCTTACATGCAAAACTCATCAAAAAATATGTCGTTTTGTTAAAAATTCTTTAAATCTATATAATTTTAATCATATTTATTAAACTAACTTTACAAATTTTTATCTATTCACATCTTTTTCTTCACTAATCGTCTAATCGTGTCTTTCAAAAATATATGTTTTTTTGTCATCACTGGGCATCTATCGAAGTCATTTTTTATAACTTCTTCATAATAAATAATAACCACCTGCATTTTTGGGATCACCTTTCCCTTGATGAATATATGACAAATCAAGCGTTGAAAAACATTTAAACCACAAAACGACATAGTTTTTAATGAGTTTCGCATGTAACCTTACATGTGTAACAACCTCATATTCACTTCCCCATATATATATATATATATATATATATATATATATATATATATATATATATGGACATAACTGGGCTACGTTATCAATGTAATTTTGCATTACTTTTTTGGAATAAAAGGAAAATATTAAATAAAAAAGTTTAGTAGCATTTAAGTCGGTTTTTTTTATCCTTGAAATGTAAGAGGTTGACTACATTATGATGTACCTAACATTTACCTTATATATATATGAATTTATTTAATAACTATTTTTAAAAGTTTTATATATTCGGATGGATTTTGTATAGATTTTAAAGTAGAGTTCGAATCCATTTTTGAACAAGTATCCTTGATTTCATTGGTTTAACAATATATTTCAACTTTGAAGAACTAGCCAAGAGATGAATGTAGATTTGGTAAGTTATCAAATTAGGTTTGGTTTTTGATTTCCTATGTCCCTAATTAAAAAGTACATTTCTAAAATGGTAGAATAGTTCATTAATAAGAACGCCTTTAAATAACATTACCATTATAAATTAAATATTAGTTATATGACATTATCTATTTTATGTTCAATAATCAAACACTAAATAAAATAGTATGTTCCTAAAAGGCAGCCATAAATATTTTAAAGTAGGTAAAATATTGATTTTGCTAACAACAACCATATTGGTTGTTTTAAACAACGTATTACATTCTTTATTGTTTTTGTACATTTTATTATATTCTTTATTGTTTTTTATACTTTATAACATCATCCTGCATTTAAAAACTCACAAATGTATTTGAACGTACAAACAAATTATACATATGATTATTTTTTTAAAAACAACCTTATGAACTATAATTATAAAAATCCATATAGAGTTAATTGTATAAATCTTCGTTAAAGTTTGCTCAGATTGTTGGTTTTATCCGTTTGCTTAGATTGCTGGTTTTATTCATAGTGTTTTGAAAGTGTTATATATTGTCTTTATAAGAAACATTTTGTATGAATATCATATCTTTTATACGGTTTATGTGAGAAACACCCCCCCCCCCCCCCCCCCCCCCCCCCCCCCCCCCTCTCCCCCCTCACACACAATCACTGCTTTAGTTATAAATACGATCGATACATAGCTCGATTGGTAGTTAATGACAATAGCCAACGACAAGGCATTAATTGTGATAAGATATATAGTTAATTTGTAAAATCCGTCACCATACCGTTCTCATATTGTCATTCTCGATCCTGTTCCTAGATTAGATGTTCTAACACTCTATTTTATGGTTTATCGAATGACAAACACTTTCACTTTTAGTTGTTCTTAATTTTTAAAATGGTAACTAATAATGTTGTACAACGATTTATGTAGCTACGGTTATGAAAAAAGGAAAACGAAAATAACTAAAATATTGGGTCTTAAATGAATGGGTCATCATCTTTAAATAAAGTTTTCCTGGGCTAGATTAAACCCAAATTCATTGGACTAAATATTATAAGTCTTCTGTTATTATATGGATTGATGATATTTAATAATGTACAAATAAATAAAAGAATATCCGTCATTTTTTATTTTTTTTAATCAATAATACACTCAGATTAAAAAAACAAAATGCAATTGAGTCGACCTATACAAAGTAATACTTAAATATTAACCACTGATCGACTTAATATATTACGTAAATCTTCATACATAAGATAAAAATGTTAGATAAACACAAGCTTGAGCTTTACAAGAACCAGTTCTTTGTTCAAGCTCGACATGACTTAAATTAAATCGATTTTCAAGATTTTTCGAGTGAATCTCATGTATTTCATAAGCTATTCAAACACCATTATATCTTTCTATATAAAAATAAGAGTTAATTACATAAATCGTCCATATGATTTACTTAAAATTATGGATTTCGTCCCTTATTTTAAAAAGTTGCATAATTCGTCCATTTTTAGAAACTAATTACATTTTTCGTCACTAATTCGTAATATACACCCATAATTGAGGCAAACTTATGGACAAAATCGGTAATTGGGGCAAAACTTACGGACGAAATTCATAATTGGAGTAAACCTTAGAAACAAAAAATGTATTTAATTTTTAAAAGCAGATGATTTGTATAATTTTTGAATTTATGGGGGAAATCTATAACTTAGGCTAAACTTAGAGACAATTTATGTAGTTAACTCTACAAATAAGAGATAGTATATTAATATTGAAAATCAAATCCATAATAATCTATTTAAAAATCCTCGATATTCATTCCAACCACTCAACAATCATAAAACTTACATATTTTCTTTATTTTTTACCAAAAACAAAATAAATACTTTATCATCATCATAAAATAACATAAAACCTTAAAATTATACTCATATCAAAATTTGAATCACCGTAACTCAGCTCCCCTACCAAAATCAACCGCCATACGATACCGCGCCATGATAATCATCGGTCACCAGCCACATTTTCAATCTCCCGTTTCTCGACGAGGTTCTAACCAGCTGCGACCACTTTTTTGGCACCATAAACATTTTTAACCGTCCATTTTCTCTCACGGTAACCAGCTCAAATCTCGGCCGGCTGTTTAGGTTTAATCTTGAAAAATCTGGCCCGAAATTATGTATCACTTCGTAACTATTTATGTTGTTAGTGATGTCGGTAACGGTTTTTGGTGGTGTGAAAGTACTCATGATTTGTTTGTTGTAAAAATGTGAATTCGTTGTGTATATTTATATAGCTTTATTGATGATATTTTATTTTTAGCAATTTTGAAGACATAAAATAATTTCCATTTTAAATTATTTGAAATAAATTGTGTTTCCTTTTTGTTGGAATGGAAAATGTTTTGTAGTTTGTTAACTACGCCTTCGTGACAATAGATAACATATAAATTAATCTATATTGTAATCGGAAAGTTAAACCGATAAAAAACCGTTAACCAAATATAGTGGGTCTATAGTTTACAGGGTTGTCTCATGAATTTTAGGGGTACTGTGTAAAATTTAAAAATAGACCTAAAAACTAAATGTTTGCAAGACTTAACACAAAACCTTGAGTTCAAAAGTTTTGAAACTTAACACTTTATCTATTAAATGAACAATATATTTCTACCTACATAAATAAATTATTTAATATTTAGAATACAACTAGATAAATAAACAGTATATCTCTACTTACATAAATAATTTATTTAATATTTAAAATACAACTAAAAATAAAATGAGAATTAAAAATTTATCCTTGGGACAAGACACAAACACAGACCAGGAGAAGTAGTGTACCAAATATATTACCGAATGGCCATTCTTTTTTAAATCAAGGACCGGGTACTAGCTAGAATGTTGATGCTCGATCACTATTGAACGATATTGGTGTCACTTTAGTTTATGTACTTTTTAAATACACCGTAAATATTACACCATAAATTTTTGTTAGGTTCGCATCGAGACTATGATTAATAGTTCAAACATACATAAAAATGTTATACGTTAAAAGAGAAATGGTTAAAAAAACCTAATTGATATGCATAATAATCAACCTAATATATTAAAAGTTTGTACCTTATGCATTGCATGTATAATATCATTAGGTTGATTTTTTGACATATGAGTTAGGTCTATCTATCATCTCCATTGTTAAAATTAAGTATCTCAACAATTTAAATTCATGGCTAAATGCACGAGAATGTAACAAACTTTGACTGTTTTGCTATTGTGTGACTAGGTGCTGTTCTTTTTTGAAAAAAAGTTTTAATAGCCTCTGAACTCTGACCCGGTCAGAGGTTTTTAAAATTGTGTTGTTCTTTTTTTTTTCAACCAGAGACAAAAACCTCTTTTTACCTGTGATACAACCCTACATAAAATATCTCTTTTTCATCTCTGGTTAGGTCTTTTTTTTATTTTTATTCTAGCCACCCACTCAAAAAATTCAACCCTAACATCCCTTCCATGTTCTCTCTCTTCTTCTCGCCATTTTGGTGGCATCCACCGGAGATCAAATCTTCTCGGACGCCCAATATTTTCACGGGGATATTCAGATTCAAAGTTTTGGATATTGATTCAGATTCAGAGTTTTGGACCACCTCTGATTATTCAGAGCTGGTATTCAGATTCAGAGGAAAACTTTTGGTTCAAAAGAACGACACCAACTCTCAAAAACTCTATTGTGTATTTAACTTTTATTTTTATACAAACAATGTAAGAAGCGGATTTTTTAGAAATATCTAATATTTAAACTGGTCATACGTAAACAAAAATCTTATCCATTAAATCATTTGTAAAAAATAAAAATTGAACACAAATAATAGAAGTTTTAACAGTTAAATATATACAACAGCGATTCAGACAAAGTTTATTACATTTTCATTCTTTTATCCGTTATATTAACGCCTCCCATATTTTCGAAGTTCAACTTTTTTTAGTGATATTATTTTGAATGAATTAAAATGTAAATTAAATTGAATTATAAATAAAATCCATGCAAAATGCTATTTATAACAAACCCCTCACTTTCCAAACAAATCACCGGCGAATCAAATTCTCAATCATGAGTTCCACCGCCGGCGATTCTCTCTCACCACCGGCCGCCGTTTCTCCGTCGTTAAATTCCGGCGAACACGATCACACCGATTCACTCGCAACTCCGATCACATTACCAGAATTCAACAACCTATCGTTACAAAACAGCAAAATTGCAACTAACGCTGTCGCAAAATCGAATGATCAGAGTAAAATTGACGACAAATTATCGCCGGAATTAGCTGGTTTGAAATCATATGGAATAAACGGACGGCCGAGATTTGAAGTTGTGACGGTTAGAGAGAATGGACGGTTACAGATGTTTATGGTGCCGAATCGTTCACCGCAGTTGGTTACAAGTCCGGTGAGGAATGGTAGGTTGAGAATGTGGCTTTTGAATGACGATCAACGTGGCGGAGAACAAGTGCGGGCAACGTCGAATGTACGAAGGTCGATTTGATCAAAATTTTGAGTTACGAACTTGTGGTATTCATACCGAGTATTAGAACTGTTTTTGTTTGTTATTGAATTGAGCCAAGTACAAATATATTCGAGCTAGTGAAAAAACTTGGACTTGAAACTCGACTCGTGTTATATCTTAAACTCGACCCCTCGATAGATCCTACTATTTCAAATTTTGTACTTGATGAAAAATCGTTATATCAAGTTCCAGTCGTGGTATATGCATGTTACTTTATATGTAAAATGACAAAAGTGTAATATAATCTAAACTCAATATTGCTAATAGGCCTAACGTATAAAAGTGTTTTAGAGCTCGAATCTCTAACTTGAAATATACTTGAGTAGCTTGAGCTTGAACTCGACTCATTTAAATTGAGTCAGTTATATTTATTCTACGAGTCAATTCAGAAGTTTTATTTTTTATCTCCGATATCAATATATAACTAGCGAGAAATTCTTTGTTAACGAAATATTTACTAAATTTTTGTTACAAAATGACGAGTGTTTTGTCTAAATTTGTTACATACATATGTCACCCTATTTTATAATATTTTTCTTTAAAAATATGTGTCGTAACTATAGCATATCTCATAAGTCATAACTAATATACACAAAAAGATTAAAAAGATAGTAAAAAACTTTTCCAAATAAATCAAAAAAATTTAAATTTCCAATATTTAGTCAATAAATCGAAGAAAAAAAAATATAGTTGGGAACGATGTATCGATGATCTTTCAACCTTGAATTTTCTAAATTTTGTAGATTCATGATGTGTAAACATAAAAGTATGAATATTTATAATTTGTGATGTAACACTTGATTTATCGAAGAGGGAAAAAATAAAATTCAATATATCAAAATAATCGAAAGTACTTGTTCACGAGCATAAACAAAAAGATGTGAAAAATAAAAATTATGTTATTTGATTATGGAAACCATGTATATAGTAGCTTTTGGGGTCTAATATCATTCCCAAATTGATTTACCTCCATCGGTATCCGTACGAGAAAAATATGACGAAATCAACGGAATCACACAAATTCGTGAATACCTACCTGTTCACGAGCATAGACAAAAAGATGTGAAAAATAAAAATTATATTATTTGATTATGGAAAACCTATATATAGTAGCTCTTGGTGTCTAATATCATTCCCAAATTGATTTTACCTCCATCGGTATCCGTACGAGAAAAATATGGCGAAATCAACGAAATCCCACAAACTCGTGAATACTGTTCACGAGCATAGACAAAAAGATGTGAAAAATAAAAGTTATGTTATTTGATTATGTAAAACCAATATATAATAGCTCTTGGTATCTAATATCATTCCCAAATTGATTCTACCTCCATTGGTATCCGTACGATAAAAATATGGCGAAATCAACGAAATCACACAAACTCGTGAATACCTGTTCACGAGCATAAACAAAAAGATATGAAAAATAAAAATTATGTTATTTGATTATGGAAAACCTGTATATAGTAGCTCTTGGGGTCTAATATCATTCCCAAATTGATTTACCTCCATCGGTATCCGTACGAGAAAAATATGGTGAAATCAACGGAATCACACAAACTCGTGAATACCTACCTGTTCACGAGCATAGACAAAAAGATGTGAAAAATAAAAATTATGTTATTTGATTATGGAAAACCTGTATATAGTAGCTCTTGGTGTCTAATATCATTCCCAAATTGATTCTACCTCCATCGGTATCCGTACGAGAAAAATATGGCCAAATCAAGGAAATCACACAAACTCGTGAATACCTGTTCACGAGCATAGACAAAAAGATGTGAAAAATAAAAATTATGTTATTTGATTATGGAAAACCTGTATATAGTAGCTCTTGGTGTCTAATATCATTCCCCAATTGATTCTACCTCCATCGGTATCCGTACGAGAAAAATATGGCAAAATCAACGAAATCACACAAACTCGTGAATACCTGTTCACGAGCATAGACAAAAAGATGTGAAAAATAAAAATTATGTTATTTGATTATGGAAAACCTGTATATAGTAGCTCTTGGTGTCTAATATCATTCCCAAATTGATTCTACCTCCATCGGTATCCGTACGAGAAAAATATGGCGAAATCAACGGAATAACACAAACTCGTGAATACCTACCTGTTCACGAGCATAGACAAAAAGATGTGAAAAATAAAAATTATGTTATTTGATTATGCAAAACCTGTATATAGTAGCTCTTGGTGTCTAATATCATTCCCAAATTGATTCTACCTCCATCGGTATCCGTACGAGAAAAATATGGCGAAATCAAGGAAATCACACAAACTTGTGAATCTATTCACGAGCATAGACAAAAAGATGTGAAAAATAAAAATTATGTTATTTGATTATGGAAAACCTATATATAGTAGCTTTTGGTGTCTAATATCATTCCCAAATTGATTCTACCTCCATCGGTATCCGTACGAGAAAAATATGGTGAAATCAACGGAATCACACAAACTCGTGAATACCTACCTGTTCACGAGCATAGACAAAAAGATGTGAAAAATAAAAATTATGTTATTTGATTATGCAAAACCTGTATATAGTAGCTCTTGGTGTCTAATATCATTCCCAAATTGATTCTACCTCCATCGGTATCCCGAGAAAAATATGGCGAAATCAAGGAAATCACACAAACTTGTGAATACCTGTTCACGAGCATAGACAAAAAGATGTGAAAAATAAAAATTATGTTATTTGATTATGGAAAACCTATATATAGTAGCTCTTGGTGTCTAATATCATGCCCAAGTTGATTCTACCTCCATCGGTAACCGTACGAGAAAAATATGGCAAAATCAACGAAATCACACAAACTCGTGAATACCTGTTCACGAGCATAAACAAAAAGATGTGAAAAATAAAAATTATGTTATTTGATTATGCAAAACTTGTATATAGTAGCTCTTGGGGTCTAATATCATTCCCAAATTGATTTACCTCCATCGGTATCCGTACGAGAAAAATATGTCGAAATCAACGGAATCACACAAACTCGTGAATACCTACCAGTTCACGAGCATAGACAAAAAGATGTGAAAAATAAAAATTATGTTATTTGATTATGGAAAACCTATATATAGTAGCTCTTGGTGTCTAATATCATGCCCAAGTTGATTCTACCTCCATCGGTATCCGTACGAGAAAAATATGGCAAAATCAACGAAATCACACAAACTCGTGAATACCTACCTGTTCACGAGCATAGACAAAAAGATGTGAAAAATAAAAATTATGTTATTTGATTATGCAAAACCTGTATATAGTAGCTCTTGGGGTCTAATATCATTCCCAAATTGATTTACCTCCATCGGTATCCGTACGTGAAAAATATGGCGAAATCAAGGAAATCACACAAACTTGTGAATACCTGTTCACGAGTATAGACAAAAAGATATGAAAAATAAAAATTATGTTAGTTGATTATGGAAAACCTATATATAGTAGCTCTTGGTGTCTAATATCATTCCCAAATTGATTATACCCTCATCGGTATCCGTACGAGAAAAATATGGAGAAATCAACGAAATCCCACAAACTCGTGAATACTGTTCACGAGCATAGACAAAAATATGTGAAAAATAAAAATTATGTTATTTGATTATGGAAAACCTGTATATAGTAGCTCTTGGTGTCTAATATCATTCCCAAATTGATTCTACCTACATCGGTATCCGTACGAGAAAAATATGGCCAAATCAAGAAAATCACACAAACTCGTGAATACTTGTTCACGAGCATAAACAAAAAGATGTGAAAAATAAAAATTATGTTATTTGATTATGTAAAACCTATTTATAGTAGCTCATGGTGTATAATATTATTCCAAAATTGATTCTACCTCCATCGGTATCCGTACGTGAAAAATATGGCAAAATCAACGAAATCACACAAACTCGTGAATAACTGTTCACGAGCATAAAAAAAAGATGTGAAAAATAAAAATTATGTTATTTGAATATGGAAAACCTGTATATAGTAGCTCTTGGGGTCTAATATCATTCCCAAATTGATTTACCTCCATCGGTATCCGTACGAGAAAAATATTGCAAAATCAACGGAATCACATAAACTCGTGAATACCTACCTGTTCACGAGCATAGACAAAAAGATGTGAAAAATAAAAATTATGTTATTTAATTATGAAAAACCTGTATATAGTAGCTCTTGGTGTCTAATATCATTCCCAAATTGATTCTACCTCCATCGGTATCCGTA
The DNA here is from genome assembly GCA_910822075.1 of Senecio squalidus. Classification (NCBI taxonomy): domain Eukaryota; kingdom Viridiplantae; phylum Streptophyta; class Magnoliopsida; order Asterales; family Asteraceae; genus Senecio; species Senecio squalidus. Next base: position 7,768,080 of record CAJVGC010000001.1, on the reverse strand, counting down.
CGAAAAAAATATAGCGAAATCAAGGAAAACACACAAACTTGTGAATACCTGTTCACGAGCATAGACAAAAAGATGTGAAAAATAAAAATTAAGTTATTTGATTATGGAAAACCTATATATAGTAGCTCTTGGTGTCTAATATCATTCACAAATTTATTCTACCTCCATCGGTATCCGTACGAGAAAAATATGGCAAAATCAACGAAATCACCTAAACTCGTGAATACCAGTTCACGAGCATATACAAAAAGATGTGAAAAATAAAAATTATTTTATTTGATTATGGGAAACCTGTATATAATAACTCTTGGTGTCTAATATCATTCCCAAATTGATTCTACCTCCATCGGTATCCGTACGAAAAAAAATATTCACAAATCAAGGAAATCACACAAACTTGTGAATACCTGTTCACGAGCATAGACAAAAAGATTTGAAAAATAAAAATTTTGTTATTTGATTATGGAAAACCTATATATAGTAGCTCTTGGTGTCTAATATTATTCCCAAATTGATTCTACCTCCATCGGTATCCGTACGAGAAAAATATGGCAAAATCAACGAAATCACACAAACTCGTGAATACCTGTTCACGAGCATAAACAAAAAGATGTGAAAAATAAAAATTATGTTATTTGATTATGGAAAACCTGTATATAGTAGCTCTTGGGGTCTAATATCATTCCCAAATTGATTTACCTCCATCGGTATTCGTACGAGAAAAATATAGCGAAATCAACGGAATCACACAAACTCGTGAATACCTACCTGTTCACGAGCATAGACAAAAAGATTTGAAAAATAAAAATTATGTTATTTGATTATGCAAAACCTGTATATAGTAGCTCTTGGTGTCTAATATCATTCCCAAATTGATTCTAACTCCATCGGTATCCGTACGAGAAAAATATGGCGAAATCAAGAAAATCACACAAACTTGTGAATACCTGTTCACGTGCATAGACAAAAAGATGTGAAAAATAAAAGTTATGTTATTTGATTATGGAAAACCTATATAGTAGCTTTTGGTGTCTAATATCATTCCCAAATTGCTTCTACATCCATCGGTATCCGTACGAAAAAAATATGGCGAAATCAACGAAATCCCACAAACTCGTGAATACCGTTCACGAGCATAGACAAAAATATGTGAAAAATAAAAATTATGTTATTTGATTATGGAAAATCCGATACGAACCGAACCGGTTTGGACCCGAAACCGGTTTGGCAGGGTTGACTAGAACCCGGTTCGGTTTTCAAACCCGGTCTGGTTCGTGGTCAAACCCGATTTTAACACGACTAGAAACCGGTGCTTTCTTTCTTTCTATCACAAACTATATTTCTTTTTTATTTATTTATTTACGTGGAAGTTAATAAGATAAAGAAAAATTGCTATAAAACAAATAAAAGAAAAAAAATTACAAAAACGGTCCTTTACGAATAACACAAAAAGGGTAAATTGGTCATTATGATATAACTAACGGAATTGAGTTAACCCGGACGGACCAAAGGACTATCCATGTGCAGAAATTCCAAACAAAGGACTATCTATGTACTTATCCAAAAGATAGGACGAAAAGTGTCATTTGGGTAATAGGATAAGGACCATCCGTGTAATTAACTCTTTTTCTAGATTTCGTGAAACAAATACCCTCGCAGAATATTTTCCGTTCGGACCATTCAACCTATTTGGGTAATTCGACTCATATGAAGATTAAGCTCATTTGCGAACATAACAAAAGTCTAATTTTCGGGTCATTTTGTTTTTTTAATAGTGACGTCTAATAATTTCACGGTCGGTCTAAAAGAGAATTAAATATATTTCGTGAATAGTATTCCGTATAAACCCATGTTTTCGATAAACAAAAACTAATTTTCCTTCAACAATGCAACAATAAATTAAAAATCCATTCAGACACTACATTTTCTAATCGTTTATCGTTCTGCTTTACAAGACGAAAAAAATATTTTCATTCAAGACATTCAAATTCAGACTGTTTCCATGAATCCATTAGGTAACACATACTTTCGAATGTTGTAATGAAGGATAATCAATATGGTAACAAGGTTTATTAACCTTAAAAGTATCAAATTTAATACTACTCAACTTATTGGTATTAAACTTATCGCTGACCAATAGAAGAATATATAAACTTCTGATTATAACCATCTTCCTAGAATTATAGAACAACATGAACCACAACACTATCAACTAACTTTATAAAATTTAGATTATAAATCAAATATTTGAAAATTTACTCCATTAAATAACGTTTAAAGTTAAAAAATAATGGTTACATGAATACAAATTTTATATGAATTAATTTGAATTGTCTATTCTTAAAAAAAAAAAAAAAAAAAACTTTGGTAGTATATGCTTGGTTCGGTCGCCTTTAATATATCCATCTTTGAGTTGTGCAATGCATGCTGCATTATCTTCATGAAGAATTGTTGGTGCCTCGTTATCTGAAGAAATACCACAAGATCTACTAATGTGTTGTATTATATTTCTAAACCAAACACATTCCCTACTTGCTTCGTGGATTGCTAAGATCTCTGCATGATTGGATGAAGTTGCTGTGATTGTTTGCTTTACAGAACGCCATGAAATTGCAGTACCGCCACTTGTGAATACATATCCAGTTTGAGATCGACCTGTATGAGGATCAGACATATATCTTGCATCTGCAAAACCAACTAAACTCGTTTTGGATGAGTTAGCAAAATATAAACCCATGTCCTTTGTTCCTTGAAGGTACCGAAATATTTGCTTAATCCCATTCCAATGTCTCCTTGTAGGACATGAACTATATCTAGCCAACAAATTTAAAGAAAATGATATGTCGGGTCGTGTATGACCTGCGAGAAACATCAATGCTCCAATGGCACTTAAATATGGTACTTCTGGACCAAGAATTTCTTCATTCTCCATCGGAGGTCGAAAAGGATCTTTTTCAACATCGAGTGACCTCACAACTATTGGAGTGCTAAGTGGATGGGATTTTTTCATATAGAATCTTTTTAGCAGTTTTTCTATATACGCTTCTTGGTGCACAAGGATTCCATCTTTGAGATGTTCAATTTGTAATCCAAGACAAAACTTTGTCTTTCCAAGGTCTTTCATTTCAAATTCTTTCTTTAAATATTCAACTGCCTTTGGAAGCTCTCCTGGAGTTCCAATTATATTCAAATCATCAACATAGACAGCAAGTATAACATACTCAGATCCAGATCTTTTCATAAAAAATGCATGGGCAAATAGAATCATTTTTATAACCTTCTTTCATCAAATATTCACTAAGGCGATTATACCACATACGCCCAGATTGTTTTAACCCATATAATGATTTGTTCAATTTGATTGAATAGTTTTCTCGAGAGTTTATTTTACATGATTCAGGCAGATTAAATCCTTCAGGGATTTTCATGTAAATTTCTGTATCAAGTGAGCCATATAAATAGGCCGTTACAACATCTAATAGACGCATATCAATTCCTTCTTGTATTACCAGACTAATAAGATATCGAAACGTTGTTGCATCCACCACAGGAGAATATGTCTCCTCATAATCTATTCCAGGTCTTTGTGAAAAACCTTGTGCCACCAATCGCGCTTTATATCTTATAATTTCATTTTTCTCATTTATTTTTCTCACAAAGATCCATTTATACCCAAGGGGTTTGACTTCTTTAGGTCTACGGACAACTGATCCAAAAACTTTTCGTTTCGCGAGAGAATTCAATTCTGCCTTAATTGCGCCTTCCCATTTTGGCCAATCATTTCTATGTTTGCATTCTTGTTTAGATTTTGGTTCTTGATCCTCATCATTTTCCATCACTTCTAGCGCTACATTATATGAAAAAGTATCATCGACGTCGATTTTGTTTCGGTTCCATACGGTTCTAGACATTATATAGTTTATCGAGATCTCTTCATTTTCAGGTACTTGGGGTTCTTCTGGAACCGTAATGTCTAGCTTCTCTTCAGGAGACTCTTCTCTTGTATCTTTCACCTCAAATTGACCATCCTCAATATTTGCTCCCTTTTTCTTTCGAGGATTTTTATCTTTGGAAGGTCTACCACGCTTCAAGCGTGCCCTAGATTCATTAGCGATGTTGGATTGTCCTTCTGGGACATCAACTCTGATTGGAGCATTAACAGCTGGTATATGTGACATAGTCACTTTTCTTGGGTCAGTGAATGCGTCTGGTAATTGATTTGCTAATCCTCGTAAATGAATTATCCTTTGAAATTCAAGTTCACATTGTTTAGTTCGAGGATCAAGATGAGATAATGATAATTCATTCCAAGTAATTCCACTTTCTAGCTTATTATTCTCTCCCCCTAATGTTGGGATTTTTGTTTCATCAAAATGGCAATCAGCAAATCTAGCCGTAAATAAATCCTCCGTTGATGGCTCTAAATATTTTATTATAGATGCCGATTCATACCCAACATATATTCCCAACCTCCTTTGAGGTCCCATCTTTGTGGATAGTGGTGGAGCAATTGGAACATATACTGCACAACCAAAAATCCTTAGATGGGAAATATTTGGTTCCTGACCAAAAACCAATTGTACTAGGTAGAAAGTATGATAACCTGTTGGCCTGATGCGAATCAGGGATGTTGCATGTAAAATAGCATGACCCCAAGTAGAAACTGGTAGCTCTGCTTTCATAATCATTGGTCTAGCAATCATTTGAAGTCTTTTGATAAGTGATTCAGCCATCCCGTTTTGTGTGTGAACATGAGCTACAGGATGTTCAACACTTATCCCAATAGACATACAATAATCATTAAACGTTTTAGATGAAAATTCACCGGCATTGTCTAAACGAATTGCCTTTATAGGAAAATCGGGAAAATGTGCTCTTAATCATATTAATTGTGCAAGTAATCTTGCAAACGCTAAATTACGACTTGACAATAAGCACACATGTGACCATCTAGTTGATGCATCAATTAAAACCATAAAATATCTAAATGGTCTACAAGAAGGATGTATGGGCCCACATATATCCCCATGTATCCTTTCTAGAAAATTAAGGGATTCAAACCCTACCTTAGTTACTGATGGACGAATAATCAACTTCCCTTGTGAGCAAGCATCACATGTAATATCATTAGATTGAAGAATCTTGTGGTTCTTCAAAGGGTGCCCACATGATTGTTCAATAATTTTTCGCATCATCAATGAACCAGGATGGCCCAACCGGTCATGCCAAATAATAAATTTATCTCTGTCCATAAACTTCTGGTTTATGACTACGTTTGATTCAATTGCACTAATTTTAGTGTAGTACAAACCGGAGGAAAATGCGGGTAATTTCTCAATTATATACTTTTTACCCGATATAATATTTGTAATATTAAGGTACTCATTAGGTCCTTCACATGTCGTCTCAACATGGTATCCGTTTTTACGAATATCTTTAAAGCTTATCAAATTTCTTTGAGACATGGGGGAATATAATGCATTATCAAAATTAAATTGTGTTCCTCCTGGTAATGAAATGCTTGCTCTTCCAGAGCCTTCAATCAATTTTGCACTACCAGATATAGTGCTAACATTTGCCTCTTGTAAAATTAAATTAGAGAAATATTTTCTTTTCTTAATAATTGTATGTGTAGTTGCACTATCCACTAGACACATATCTTCATCACCAACCAAATGAGCTAGACAACTCATATTCTTCAAAAACACAAAAGAAATTACCATAAATAAAATATTTCATAAAATTTTAAGTCTTAAAACAACCAAAATAAGTTTATCAAAATAGTACCAAAACATCTCATAAAATAAATAAAAAACATTAAAAGAAATTGGAATAACTGAAAAGATAGATAATTTCTTGGTTTTCTTTTACTAATCACTCATTAGTAAGGAAATCACCAACATCCAAATGAGTTGCATTAGTATGGTGTTCAGGACCATTGGGGCTATCAACTTTTCCATCCTCATAGTTCCACAAGATGCTTGGCTGTACGACAAGTACGAGCCCAATGATTTTCACTTCCACAACAATGACATGCATTAGATATAATACTTTTTGCTTTTCCACCTATTTCATTCTTGTACCTTTTTCCATTGTCTTTCCACTTCTGGTGGCTACTTGTGTTCTTGAACTGAACATCATGATTGTTACTTCGCCCATATGCACGTCCTCGACCACTACCACGACCACGACCACGTCCACGACCAAAATTTTCACGATGATCATTATATGTTGCCACATTCGCTTCAGGGAATGGGGCGACACCAGTTGGACGAGTCTCATGGTTTTTCATAAGGAGCTCATTGTTTTGTTCAGCAACAAGTAAACATGAAATTAAATCACAATACTTCTTAAAACCCCTTTCACGATATTGTTGCTGTAATAGCATATTCGAAGCGTGAAAGGTGGAGACTGTTTTCTCTAACATCTCCGCATCAGCAATCTTCTCACCACACAAGGTCAATTGAGAAGTGATTCTAAACATGGCCGAGTTATACTCGCTTACCGACTTGAAGTCTTGCAACCTCAAATGTACCCATTCATAGCGAGCTCTTGGTAATATCACAGTTCTTGGTGGTCAAACCTATCCTTTAGATTATTCCAAAGGACAAGTGGGTCCTTCACAGTAAGGTATTCAGTTTTTAAAGCCTCGTGAAGGTGATGACGTATGAAAATCATTGCTTTGGCCTTTTCTTGAGTGGTAGTTTGGTTTTCCACTTTGATTGTGTTACCAAGACCATTAGCATCTAGATGTATTTCAGCATCCAACACCTATGACAAATAGTTCTTTCCAGTAATGTCTAAAGCCAAAAACTCAAGCTTTGCAAGATTTGTCATAATGAACTATATCATATTAATACACAAATATTAATATGTCTCATTAAATCTAAAGATAATAACATACCAATAACCAATTATATAAATATTTTATCAATTAAATACGTAATGACTAAACAAATCACCGTAAATGCATTAAGTTACTTAAAAATATCATGAGATTTAAAGTATTATCTAAGAAACAAGTCCACACAAATACATAACGTTAAACACCAAATACCCATGTTATGTTTTCCTTTCAAAGCATCGTCATATCGTATACTTAAATATAATAATTATAAGCAATTTCAATTTATAAGAAACTTTTAAAGAATTAGTGCCGATCAAATAGATAATCATAACAATAATAATGTAATTCTAAAAGTCAATGTAAATCACTTTTAATATAGAAAAAGAAATTAAAAATTAAAATTAGTAACATAATATTTGATTTTACTTATGAGATTGCTACCATAAAAAAAAAAAATATATAATAGTCGAATGAAAAAACTAAACAAATATAAAATCATTGTACCAAAACTATATACTCAACAATCAAATAATGAATTTACTGAATTTCTAAATCTTTAATCATCAATTATAAGCTTCCGAATAATTAACATATACTTAATCATAATCATATAAACCACCAGACAACTATTTAAAATTTTCTAAACCATTTAAATTCGTAATTAAGAAGCCTAAGTTTAATCAAGGAGTTACATGATAAATAATACTAGGTATTCATGTTAATCTGTTTAAAAATATATAATCATTGTTTTAAAAAAAAATTGCTTTCGAAACAAACATAACATGGTAACTTCATATAAAAGGGGTTTTCAAATCAGTAGCAAAAATTATCACATTTAATTTTTTGTAAATATAATACAAGTACTTTGTAAAAACATAAACAAATAGCAAAACACACAACTATCAAAATCATAAAACAAAAGTCACAGTAGAGCAAAAGCAACAATATCACTAGAATAAATACTATAATGATACAGATATATATCATAGCAATAAAATATGATTAAACATTAATTATCATAATATTATTGATTGAAACTAACAGGTGTGGCAATATATTATGTAGACTTATATGATGAACTTTTAAATTTATTACTAATTATAAGTTATTTTAAAGTTATTGGGTATTTAATGCAAAAAACAGAAATATAAACTACACACAAGAATTGATTTCAAGATATTTAAATCTACATGCAATCATTCAGCATATATTTTAACACTAAACAATATTTAATAGTATGTATTATTATTATCATATATGACAATTACGCTTAACATCACCATACTATTTTACTATATCTAAGCAAAACATAATATACACTCTCAATTATTACAAGTACCGTAATTATTAATTTTATATGAGTAGCAACATTAAATAACATGCAAAAAAGAAGGCAGTTATGAAACATATAAATTAAAAGAATTATTGGTACACTAATGATGTGATATTACGTTTTTAATACATGTATAAATTATTATAAACATCAAACATATACATGTACAAATTATTATAAACAGCAAACATATACATGTACAAATTACCATAAACAGCAACGTAAACAGTAAATAAAAAATTGAAAAATTGAAGAATGACTTACTACCTCCAAAGTGAAAGTCGAACAAAACTTCCGATCCGAAGCTGGTTAAAGCGTGCTGATAACGTGTTGTGAAAAGAAAAGAATAAGAATGGAATGAATCTTATTAGATCTACCAATATGTTATATTTATAGATACAAATATAGGATAAAGATCTTTGTAGATAAAAATCTTTGTAGATAAAGATCATTCATAATAAATAAATACAAGATAGACATCCATATAATAGATAATTCATAACATATATGAATTAATTTGAATTGTCTATTTGTCTTTATTTTATACGGGTATATATTTTTTTTATGAAATTAGTAATCGAATTAATTAAAGGAAATTAAGATTGTTTATATGTTATATTCATTAAGGGATATATTACCAATTATACTTTACCTAAAAATTTTAAATTTTAATAAAAAGTAAAAGAGTTAATTACACGTATGGTCCTTAACCTATTACCCAAATGGCACTTTTCGTCCTTTCTTTTGGATAAGTACATGGATAGTCCTTTGTTTGGAAATTGTGCACATGAACAGTCCTTTAGTCCGTTAGGATTAATTCAATTCTGTTAGTTTTCGCAAAATGACCATTTAACCCTTTTTGTCTTATTCGCAAATGACCATCCGTGTAATTAACTCTAAAATTTTGGTCGTCTTCTCCAAACTTTAAATCATCTAAAGCACCTCCTGTGCTCTGATACCACGTGTCAGGATCGTATTAGATTATGTAAACTAATAAGTTCGCCTTCGTTAAGATCGTGATCTATTGAAGAAGTTCAGCAGCGGATGAACACTTCAATATTACGAGTTATCGAACAATGAATAATGAATATGAATAAACAAAAGTATTGCCGAATTATAAGCCTCAATCGTATTAATCTTAAGAATATCAATACAACGTGTTTTTATGAATACAAGGATCTATCTTTATATAGACCTTGAGGCCGACCTAGATAAACTAGGAAACAACTTTTATCCTTATCTAAATATATCTTTATCTAGAAATAAGGAAACTCTATCTAATTAACAAAAGGAAACATAATCTAATTATAATTCTATAACTTAGATTATACTTGCACGGCAAGTTGGTCTTCCGTGTCTTGACTTCTTCCGTATCTTGACTATGCCCGTAGTCACCTCAATTTCACCGTAGTAACTTGACCAGCCGTAGTAACTTGTTGGACAGCCGTACTAACTTGTTCTTCTGTAGTAACTCTTAATGTCTTCCGCATTAATAGTTTAAGTTACTATTCTTGTTTGTTAAGTGAATTGTTCATGGTTAAACTATTTTAGCTAAGTTATAACCCAACAATCTCCCCCTAACCTTGAACTTTTATGACACATCAAAAGTACAAGTTTTATACTCCAACAGTACTAACTTTTTACAAAAGATGATTAATCATTTACAAGTATTTTGATCATCTTTGTTTAGGCCAATCACTCTCTGTGCCTTTGTGTTTTTCCTCTGTGATTTGCATGAGAATTCTCCAAACTAGCTCATGTGCAAGGTTTGAATCATGAAGACCATTAAGCTTCACTTCTATCATTTCTTCCAATGTCTTCAGCCCGTGAGGATATTGCACATCAACCAAGTAGAATTCCATGGCTCCCTCCTTTCTTCTGATGGAGTAGACACCACTGCGATCATAGATAAACCACCTGATGACTGGATTCTTTGGACCTCCTTTCTTGAACACTGAGCTCTTCTTCTTGTACCCTGGTTCAAATAGCCCACACAGAATGTCCATAGCAAGATCAGTTCCTGAACAAGCTTTTCTTTGATGAGAATACTTTGTCTTGCCTATGCGATACATTCTTTCCAAGTCATCCCTGTCAAACACTCTTATGGATTCATGGAAGGCATGAAGTATCTTCTTTGATCCATCTTGTCTTTTAACTTCATATTCAGTATTCTTCTGCCCACCAATGAACTATCATTGGAAGTCTCTTAGCCAATGGAGTAAACCTCAGTCCTTCTTCATGATGAATATACTCAGAATATCCCATTGGATTGAATTTGAGTGCTTCTTCATCTCCCCCTTGATCAGTCACTGGAGGATCTTGTTCCATGTCTTCAGGTTCTGATTTGACATCCATAAATGGAACACTAGGACTTTCTTGTCGAGAAGCAGCAACATCATCATTCATCCTCCTTCTTTTAGCTAGAGGAATCCTTTTTGATGGTCTTTTCTGTCTTTTGGGCTTCTCTTGAGGTTTCTCTTCAACAGGTACAAGTTCTGGTTGAATAAACACCTTTCTTCCAGTTTTAAAGGCAGCTTCTAATGCTTTATTTTTCTTCTCTTGAATCTTTGCAAGAGCAGCTTCCCTTCTGGCTTCCTTTTGTCTTTCTTCCTTCACAAGGTCCAACATGTTAGTTAACTTCATAGGGCCTAAGGATCTACCACTGTGACCTTTGCTTTTGAGGTACTTAGTATCTTCAGCTAACTTTATTTGAGTAGACTTGGACACTTTCTTCTTCTCAGGCTTTGCTTTAGCTTTTGCTTGTTTGAGAGCAATTTCATCTTCTTCCAGAGTCTGCATTCCATACTCGAAATCTGCTCTTACCTGGCCTTGAGAACAAAGATGTTGAAGGAGTTCTTCATTATACATCTCCTTTGCTTTTATTGCATCCTCTGCAGCAATTTTCTCCAATCTTTCTCTTTCTTCTGGAGTTGGAGCTGTATTCAGTTTAGCATGGAGCTCATCTTCTTGAGCTATCTTCCTTTTTCTTGCTCTTTCCTCTTCTTCTTTCTCAGCAGCCATTCTGTTAAATAATTCTGCATCTTCATGCTCTTGTCTAAGCACTTCTATCTCTTCAGCTGTCAGACCTTGAAAATTAAAGGCTTCCTGAGTACTTCTTTCTTCTTCAGTCTTTGATTTCTCCACAACAATGGATTTGCCTTTTCCTTTTTCTTGTTCAGCATCAAGGTCAACAATTTGTACTTTATTCCTTTTCTTATCCACTGTGACATAGCCAAATCTCCCTGTAGAAACAGACATACCTGCAGATTGTTCAGGTAAGGTTAGAGAGGTTTGTATTGGTTTTTCACCTAATGCAGCTGATGCTCTCTGTTTTGCAACTCGTTCAGCTAACATCTTCTTTCTCTCCTCCTCTTCTTTCTCCTTGTCTTGTTTCTGCTTCTCTTCTTTGATCTTAAGAAGCTGTGATGCTATAGTGTCTTCATCAGCCATCACACTTGTTCTTGACATTTCTGTTCTTATAAGAACATTTGCAGCTTCTTGTTGATCAGCAGTAGAAACAGGGGTTTCTGTTACAGTGGTTGAAAGAGTTGTAGCTTCAGATTGAATTGATTGAAAAGGATTTGAAGCTTGGTAGAATGTGGGAGGAATGGTTGTGAACAGATATGAATGATCTGCCTCTGCATCCTCTGTTCTTGGACTGGTGACCATGGGGTCCGTAGTAACTGGATCCGCAGCAATGGAGTCCGCAGCAACTGGGCTAGTCACCATTGGATCAGTAGTAACTTGATCCGCAGCAATGGAGTCCGCAGCAACCATTTCATCATCAGCATCAACTTGATCCGCAGCAAGTGTTTCAGTAGCAACTTCTGGATTGAGTGAAGTTTCAAATTCCATCTCGTCTACTGTTTCTTCAACCATCTGTTTCACTTCTTTCTGCTGCTCCCCCTCAAGTTGAGTATCAACTTCCATCTTCTCACCTTCTGCATCTACCATCATATCATCAGCATCAAACTCTGCCTCCCCCTCAAATGTACTGCCTGTCTCCATTTCTTCATCTTGATTTGAAGTGGCAGTAATGACAGTGTCTGTGCTTCCCTTGTATTCTTCACCCTTGCTCTCTCCAGATGATAACACATTTATTTCTTCTTTCTCCCCCTTGTTTTCATCTGCAGGAGAGTCATCTGAAGAGGATGAACTGGATGGTTTTGGAGAGGTGCCAGCATCTAGTGTGGTGATTCTTTTGTGCTAGGAGTGCCTGTTGTGCCAGTACCTGTTGCACCAAAGAAGTAAGAGAAGACAACATTTCTTCTTGTTTTTCCACCCTCACCATTAGAGATTGGTACATGTCCATCAATTCCTTAAACTGACCACCACTACCCTCACCCCTTTCCTGTTGGGTACCAACAGGTGGAAGATCATAGGGAACAGAGAAACTCTCCTGCCTAGCAGAAGCAGGTATCTCTCCCATGGTCTCTTGGCGCCAGGGACCACCTTCCCAATCTGAGAATAAGTTCTCAGCAAGGGATGGTGTTGCCGTAGTTTCGGTCTTAGATATGTTGATACTGTCCTGAGCTTTACTATGAGAAGTAGAAGTTGCAGTAGTATCAGCCCTCCCTACATGGTCTCCCCCCTCCTTATGGACCAACTCAGTGAACAAGGGGGTGTGTTCAATGTTTTCCCCTTTTGTTTGTGGCATTCCTGAAGATGTTTCGGGGAATGTTTTTGCAGTGAGAGATTGAGGGATGGTTTTAGACACAAGAGGCTGAGTAACCCTCTTGAGTCTCTTAGAAACAGCTTTGGGTGGGTTGTGAGGTGATGAAACAATGGGTTTAGTCACTTTAGCAGTAGTGACTGGGGCAGTAGAAACTGGAGTAGAACTCACAGTAGCAACTGGAGGAACATGAGCAGTAGTAACTGCCGTAGTAACCTCAGGGATTCCACCTACAGTACTGGCTTCAGATATGGCACTAGTGCCCACAGATATTGCCGTAGTACTGATGGTGGCAGCTGGGGGTTGGGACAGAGGTAGAGCTACTTGTCCTGCAGCTGTAGGAATGGTGATCACCAACATTTTTGAGAATAGTGGTGTCACATTGGCTGGACCACCCTTGTTAACTTGTCTCATATTTGTGAAAACATTCTTTGAATGAGCATGTGATTTTAAAAGATTTTCTGATCTTGGAAGATCTTTATGGACACAGTTAATAAAATGTTGAAGAAATCGAGGATACATTAAAAATTTAGTTTGGGGGTTCTCGATATTCTTTCTCATTGATTCAAAAATCATGTAGGAAAAATTGTACGTTCTTCCTGTAGCCAAACACACCATAGCGTTGGCTAAAGTAGAACTCCCTTCATGCCATCCTGTTCGTTTTGGGGACATACATTGTTGCAAAGTATGCAACATGTATTTCCACTGAGGGGAGAATTTTGATTTTAAAAAGGTTGAAATATTTAAGTCCCCCTCATATCCCATATTTGTAAAAGTGTTTACCAGGATGTCATAAGGTACTTTCAGTATACCTTTGGAGTCTTGAAGGTTCAGATGTTTTCGGAGAGAAGACTCTGTAACCTTGATCGCTTTGCCCTTCACCATAGCATTGATGGCGGCCTCTGTTTCATCCAGAGTAGCAGAAGTCCAGAAATCCCTAATGTGGGATTCATCAATATCGGGATTGATGGTTAACGCCGTCTTGATCTTCGATTGATCAAAGAAATCAATTATTTGATGGAAATCGGCGTTGTCGGCAGTCTTTTCCAAGCAAGCCACCATGTTGTGAGTTTTGAAGAATTGTAATTGTTCCGCCATTGTTGATTCTGTTAGTTGATTATTACAGTGATGAACAAGAATGTAAATGGTTAGTCACAACGATAAAGAAAATCGATTGATTTGAGTTCTAACGGTAACTTTTCGGAAGATTTAGGGGTTTTTACAAACGGTAAGTTTCAAACTGTTCGAACAGAGATTGTCAAACACAAAGGTTAGGTGATATCAACCTTAGATCTCCTGTGATGATCACAGTGCAAACCCAACCAGTTCTTGACGAACCTAGGGTGATCAAGGTTGAGGATGAGAATGAGAGTATATGAACTCTGCGTTTAAGGTTTTGTGTGTGTGTATTGAGATCAGATGAAAAAGTGTCCCGGCCATAATGATTTGTATCATGTATTTATATGGCCAGTGTCAAGTATATGGAACGTTGTCCATTAATGATGATTACGAATACTTGAAAGGTCCTAATCATTAATCACGTAACGCCTTACTATTATGACGATAATAAAGCAGTTTGGACAGGCCGTTAAACAGACGCGGTCCGTTTTGACGGAATGCGGTCCGCTTTGACGGACTCTGACGTACGCGGTCCGCTTGACGGAATGCGGTCCGTTTGACGGAATGCGGTCCGCTTTGACGGACGCCGTCCGCTTGACGGAATGCGGTCCCCTTTGACGGACGTGGTCCGCTTGACGGAATGCGGTCCGCTTGACGGAATGCGGTCCGCTTGACGGAATGCGGTACGCTTGGAATAGACTTGATTGTAGTAACGGGCTTAGGTAAACCCTACTAACCTCATTATGCCCCCGAGTTAGGATTTGCCACAACAACGGTTTGCAAGTCGTAACTAACATTAATAAGTAAGTAAGTTGTTTTTTTTTTTTTTTTTTTTTTTTTTTTTTTTCAATCTTGAAAAGTTGTTCATGTTAAAAATGTTCAAATACTACTTCAAATGCATGATTAAGTTGTACTAAATGAACAGAAGTGTACATTAGTACAAGGTGTATTTGAGTTGTATGTATCACAACTTTCTTAGCATGTTACTCAACTTTGGATAATGGTCCTAATGGAGACACTTCTAATGTAAAACTTGATAAAGATTTTGATGTACTGATGATTTGAGACAACACAACAGTGAGTTTCAAAGATTTGGTGATCGTTTAGGGCAGCTGAAGAAGTCGAGAAAGACAGTTAGCAAGTTTGGTTTTTAAGTAGACCAAAGCCCACTAGGACCGGCGGTAGACACCCACCTGGACAGGAGGTAGACACCCATCTGGACCGGCGGTAGACACCCACCTGGACCGGTGGTAGACACCCACCTGTACCGGCGGTGCCCCTGCCACACTTGGACCGGTGGTGCACCTTGTACCGGCCATCCAGGACCGGCGGTACCACTTCTTTTTGGAGCAAGCCATAATGACCGGCTGTAAAGACGAGCCGGCACCGACGGAAGTCAAGCCGGAACGGCGGCATAGCTAGCCAAGCCGAACCGGCGGTAAGCCACCAGGAGCCGGGTGTTGACCGGTTGTTGTTTTAAGACCGGCGGTTTGTTAAGGCTGTTTGTTTTGGTGAGCGGGACTCGGGCCGTTAGACCAGACAGACTGTATAATCATATTGGAATGAAGTATTTTTGAGACCGGGCTTCGAATGCATGAAGGGCATCTTTGTAAAGAGCATTGTCAAAACCATTAATAGTCTACGAATGGATAAAAAGATATATGTTCCACACCTTAACATGATATTTTCTCCAAAATAATTAATTCTATTAATGGAGGTCATGGAAGTTAGGCAAAATATAATGTTGTCATTCAATCTTGTTTTAAATGTAAAGTGGGACTATATCCATGCATTCAAGGGACATGTTTTATTGCTGCTGACATATATGCTTACATACACATATATATGTAACCCTTATTTCTTTGACTAATTCCACATTGTAGACAAAATGTGATATATGTACGTATATATACAGTAAATGTATACAACTGAAATACTAAAACAAACACCAAGTAATAGTATTAAATTTATGGTGACAAGGTGACCTACGGTACCAGCTGACCTGCGGTAGCCAACTTTTTGTACGCATAAATGATTAATTCCATTGTAATTGTAAGTCTAGTCTTAGCCTTGCTTTGTGTGACATTGTCTAGCTTTTAAGAATAATGTTTTATTGGATGATCAAGCCAATAACACATTTTTGTTTTTTATCATGGATGTTGTGTCCATGACACCGTCTTGGGTGTGCATGACAGTGTGTATGTTTGGTTGTGCGTATGACACTTTCTTGAGGGCCCATGGTTCCTTTGCATGCCAATGACATAGGTAGATTTGGGTATCTATGATGTATGTTTCATATTGTGCATGTGACACTGTGCCAATGGCACTTTTGTTGGTTAACCTTTACTTTGTTTACTCGCGAGGATTGTCGCTTCCCAGTGAGAAGTGCTTATCTTTTATCAAGTAGATTAAAAGACGAATATGATTGTATGTTATTTGGCCAGACAAGGTTGTCTTTCTTGGCTTCATACATGTTGTATTGAACTATGTTCTTAGTTGTGTACGTGCGCATGCGTGTTCAAGTTGTAACATTGTACGTAATGGAAGTGCATGGTTGGCTTTAGACTGAGATGTCTATTGTGGCCTTATGCTTTTTGTATTGAATCCTTACTTCAATATTTATTTGTTTATGCAAATACCATAGAAAAATGATATTGTGAGATAATATTGGGATACAAGATCAGACCAAATGCTATTATTGCCAGTTTCATACATGACCATGACATTCCATGTGCCTGGAAACATTTATTGAAAACATAAAGGAAAAAATGACAGTAAAGACTATTGCACCTTGATAGGTCATTTCATATTGGCTCCCTCATGTATCATGAAGACATGGCCATCAGGTGGTCCGGGGTGTTCTGTGTCTTCCCCCTTCTTTTGCCAGGCGTAATTCTTCTTAGGTGGAGTTTTATTTGCTTGCTGCTTAGCGCCAGGGACAAGGTGTTCTAGCTTGCCTTCTTCCAAAGCCCGTCTGATTTCCCTTTTGAGCTCTCTACATACATTTGTGTCGTGTCCATGGTCTTCATGGAAATCACAATATTTATTCATGTTTTTCGTACCTGACCTATGCTCCATCTGGGGTGGAGGTGCGAAGGTAGCGCACACCTGCTCTGTTATCAAGATTTCTTTTGGTGTTTTGCTAAGAGCAGGCTCGGACGCATGTTTATCGTATGGGCCAAACCTCCTGTTGCTCCTTTCATCTCGTCGAGTGTCGGTCCATGACTTGCCGCCTACCTCTCTTGTCAGGGAGACAGTTTCCTTTGACCTTAGATAGTCATATGCCATGTCCGTGGCTTCTTTGAAAGTAATTGGAGTTCTCTTAATTAACTTTTCTTGCAGTTGTCCTGGAAGCAGGGAAAGAGTAAAGCCAGAAATTTGTTGACTCTCTGGTAACATGGCAATCTTCTGGCATTCTTGTGTGTACCGCTGCATAAAGTCACGCAACCCCTCTCCTTCTTTTTGTCGTATCAAATGAGCCTCTATATGAGTTCTATGTTGCTTCTTTTGTTGTACAAATTGAGTAACAAACTTGGCTTTTAGATCTGCGAAATCTTGAATACTCCTCTCAGGCAAGTCAGCAAACCAATCACGAGCGAAACCTTGTAATGTTCCAGGGAACATGTGGCAAGCGACTGGGTCTAACCATTTCTCCGTCATAATAGCCTGTTCAAAAAGAGCAAGGTGGTCGTCTGGATCTCGAGTACCATCGTAAGTACCAACAACGGACGGGACTTTTTGCTTATCTGGGAGTGGGAATCTGGCAACCCAGTCACAGAACTTTGAAGTAACCACTGACAAAGGCATAGTGGCTGCACGGGGTGGAACTGCTGCTGTCACTAAGGTTTGCAACACTCTTAGCATGTCGTTAGATGTGTCATGTGGTAGAGGTGTTGGTGGGGTGTGAATGGGTGGTTGCCTTAGCTGCTCCAATAATTGAGACAAGGGATCTACTGGTAGGACATGCGTGGGCTGTGGGGCTTGGCGCAACGCCGCCACCAGCTGAGACAACAGGTCTGATGAAGTAGGTGGTGGAGGTGGTGGTGGTGGTGGCTGAGTACTCTGAGCCAACCTTCGAAGCAATTCCACAATTGGATCCTCTTGAACCCCTTGAGCAGCGGTCTGGGGAAAGCTTGAAACAGGTTGTCTGACCTGATCCGTGCCATCCTCCTGAGAGCTTGTCCCATGGGAAAAAAGATGCTGAAACGGAGGGATGGCTGTCACTGGTGGTGGTGAAGTAAACCTACTTGTACCTGCCAGCCTTGTGGAAAAAAGAGGACTGGTTAAAGAGGGATACCCTCGTGTCGACCGTAGGTCCGACACTGTCCACTCAGAATACACGTATGATTCTGGCATTGTGGTATGAACAGGTGAAGTTATCACCGCCTCTGGTGCAGTGGTAGTCACAGTAGTGGTGATTTCTGGCACTGAAGAACTGATCTGCGATGGATGTGTTGCCTCCATGGAAACGCTTGATTACTGAGAAACAAGAAAAAATTTAGGAAAAATGAAACGCCGTTTAAAAAATGAGTCCCACGGATGGCGCCAATGTTCGAACAGAGATTGTCAAACACAAAGGTTAGGTTATATCAACCTTAGATCTCCTGTGATGATCACAGTGCAAACCCAACCAGTTCTTGACGAACCTAGGGTGATCAAGGTTGAGGATGAGAATGAGAGTATATGAACTCTGCGTTTAAGGTTTTGTGTGTGTGTATTGAGATCAGATGAAAAAGTGTCCCGGCCATAATGATTTGTATCATGTATTTATATGGCCAGTGTCAAGTATATGGAACGTTGTCCATTAATGATGATTACGAATACTTGAAAGGTCCTAATCATTAATCACGTAACGCCTTACTATTATGACGATAATAAAGCAGTTTGGACAGGCCGTTAAACAGACGCGGTCCGTTTTGACGGAATGCGGTCCGCTTTGACGGACTCTGACGTACGCGTTCCGCTTGACGGAATACGGTCCGTTTGACGGAATGCGGTCCGCTTTGACGGACGCGGTCCGCTTTGACGGAATGCGGTCCCGCTTGACGGAATGCGGTCCGCTTGACGGAATGCGGCCCGCTTGACGGAATGCGGTCCGCTTGACGGAATGCGGTCCGCTTGACGGAATGCAGTCCGCTTGACGGAATGCGGTACGCTTGGAATAGACTTGGTTGTAGTAACGGGCTTAGGTAAACCCTACTAACCTCATTACAAACGGTTAAAAACATCCCCTTTTATACTGAAAAATTGTAACAACTTGACGCCCCTGATTAGACGCGGGTAATGATTTAAAAGTGACGGTCCAATTAGAAATTGCCACGTGTCACGAGTAGCTGTGCCTCGCGCCTGAATTTTAAAAATTAGGTCCAATCAGTACTTGCCACGTGTTAAAGATGTGTTACCGGGGCTTGACACGTGTAAAGTTTGGTTACAAGTTGTGTTTTGACTTGTCAAATCATCATTAATTAGGGTATTCTTATCTCTTAAGAAACCTTTTTAATATGATAATCTGCAGTATTAACAAAAGGGTCCGTAGTAAGTTGGTTAAAGAGTCCGTAGTAATGGTTCATGGGCCGTATTAACTGGACTGTCCGTAGTAACTTGAGTTACTGGCAGTATTAAACCAGAGGTCCGTAGTATCACATTACTCGTCCGTATTAACCATTCCGTCCAAATTTATTGACATAGGGCAGTAGTAGTTAAACCTTCCCTTAGTCTTAACAATTTGGTCGTACTAATCATACTTTGGTCACAATTTGTCTTTACTATTAATGTTGCAGTAGTAACATAGTACAATACTAGAGAGTAAGGTACTTGATATTTATCATAAGGTTACTACTGCTTCTCGAAGGGACTTGCTTTAAACAAAATAGAAATACTAAGAGAAAAGTATATAAGTTATTCATCCGTATTGATCATTCCAATGCTTGTAATTAGGAATGTGAATCTCCCCACATCAAATGCTTTGGTGAGAAGGTCAGCAAGCTGATTGTCAGTGTGGATTTTCTCAACATGGATTAGTTTCTTCTCGTTGCAATCTCTTATGAAGTGATAGCGTATCTCTATATGCTTTGTTTTGGAGTGTTTGACTGGATTGTTGATGATGCTTATAGTACTTTGATTGTCAATGTATATTGGCGTGTTCATGAAGGAATAGCCATAGTCCATCATCTGATTTTGTATCCAAAGTACTTGAGCACAACAACTAGCAGCAGCAATGTACTCAGCTTCAGTGGAAGAGGTTGACACCGTTGTTTGCTTCTTGCATTGCCATGACACCAGTCTTGAACCAAGAAATTGGCACCCTCCAGTCGTTGATTTCCTGTCTAAGTTTTCACCACCATAATCACTGTCAGTATAAGCAATTAAATCAAAGGGAGAGTCTTTAGGATACCATAAGCCTAAGTTAGGCTTGCCCTTTAGGTAACGAAAGATTCTCTTGACTGCAATTAGGTGTGACATCTTGGGCCTTGTTTGATATCTTGCGCATACACAAACTCCAAACATGATGTCTGGTCTTGAAGCTGTGAGATACATGAGAGATCCAATCATTGATCGATAGTTGTGTATATCCACATCCTCCCCCTCAAGATCAGGCGTCAATTGTTTGTGAGTTTCCACCGGAGTGCTTGCAACTTTGGCATCCATGAGTCCAAATTTGGTGAGGATGTCCTTGACATACTTGGTTTGGCTTATGAGGAGTCCATCCGGCTTTTGCTTGACTTGTAAGCCCAAGAAGAAAGTGAGTTCACCCATGAAACTCATCTGAAACTTAGTGTGCATGAGATCCTCAAATTCTTTGCACAATGAATCCTTGGTGGATCCAAAGATGATGTCATCAACGTAGATTTGAACAAGAAGAATGTCTGAGTTAGACTTCTTGAAAAATAGCGTTTTGTCAATTGTTCCTCGTTGAAAGTTGTTTTGAAGAAGATAGTCTGAAAGAGTATCATACCAAGCTCGTGGTGCTTGATGAAGCCCATAGAGAGCTTTGATCAATTTGTAGACTTTGTGAGGATGTTGAGGGTCCTCAAATCCAGGAGGTTGTTTGACATAGACCTCTTCTTCAATGACACCATATAGAAAAGCACTTTTGACATCCATTTGATAGACTTTGAAGCCCATAAATGAAGCAAAGGCTAGAAATAGACGAATGGCTTCAATCCTAGCCACTGGAGCAAAGACTTCTTCATAATCAATTCCCTCTTCCTGTGTGTAGCCTTGTGCAACCAGTAGTGCTTTGTTTTTAACCACAATTCCACGTTCATCCTTCTTGTTTCTGAAGATCCAGCGTGTACCAATCACCTTCTTGCCATATGGGACCTCAACTAGGACCCATACTCCTTGTATTTTGAATTGGAGTAGCTCTGCCTGACATGCCTCGATCCAGTGTGGATCTAGTAGTGTTTCTTGAATTTTCTTGGGTTCCATTTGGGACAGGAAGCATGTAAAGAGACATGTATTGATTAGAGCAGTTGTAGAATCCGTTTTGGACTTGGTTTGACTTCTAGTTGCCATAGAGTAGTCAAGTTCTCCAATTATTTGAGAAGGTGGATGATTCATGGAAACACGAGATGATGGAATCTTCTCAAGCCGTAGTTCAACGCCCAAATTAGTATCATTCATATCGGGCATCTCATTGCTAGGATATCGTGCATTGAATGGAGGAGTAGTGAATGGAGAGGTGGTATATGAAGGAGTAGTGACTGAAGTAGGAATATCAGTTGTGTAAGGCTCTTCATTAACAAATTGTTCAACTCCATTATCATCCTCTTCAATTAGGCGTGGAACCCCGTTGGGGCGTGTTGCATTATCCGTAGCCGATGGTGAATGTGGTTGTGCTTCTTCGTCCTCCTTTGTAGAGTTTTCTTAAATGTGAGGAGAGTCTGGTTCTTCTGGGATGATGGGATCTTCCAAAATAATTGGAAGATTGATATATTCCATCACATCTAATCGAGCAGTACCTGTGATTGGAGCCGTAGCAACTTGCTCCGTAGAAACAGGTGCAGTAGGAATAGAGTTTTCCGTAGGAACAGGAGCCGTATTAACTGGGTTTGAGTTAAACTCAAAGTTGGAGTTTAATGATTTTGTCAGGGCATCCAAGTCAAATACCCAGTCTGGTCCATGTCCCTTCTTGGTGTAAGTGTGTTCATTGAAGGTCACATTGGAGCTCTCCTCGATAATCTTTGATTTGTGGTTGTAAACTCGATAAGCTTTACTTTGAGATGAATAACCAACCAATGTGCCTTCATCAGCTTTGCTATCAAACTTTCCAAGATAGTCCTTAGAGTTTAGAACTGTGCATGGACATCCAAAGGTGCGTAGGAAAATTATCATAGGTTGTCTCTTGTGGATAAGCTCATATGGAGTTTTGTTGTGTGCTTTGACTAGTAGGACCCTATTCTGAACATAGCAGGCAGTGTTAACTGCTTCTGCCCAGAAAAACATGGGAAGATTGGAGTCAGCCAACATACTTCGTGCTGCTTCAATCAATGTCCTGTTTCTTCTTTCAGCAACTCCATTCTGTTGAGGAGTCCTAGCAGCGCTGAATTGTCTCTCTATTCCTTTCTTGTCACAGAAGTCATTCATCACCTGGTTCTTGAATTCTGTGCCGTTGTCACATCGAATTTTCTTGATCTTCAGGTTGAGTTGGTTTTCAACTTTGGTGACAAAAGTGATGAGTAGCTGACTTGTTTCATCTTTGGTTCCAAGAAAGTACACCCATGTATATCTTGAAAAATCATCAGTAATGGCAAGGCAGTATGACTTCTTTGCAATACTCTTTACATTGGTAGGACCAAAAAGATCCATGTGGAGTAAATGTAAAGGTGTGGTGTTAGAGTTAATCTCCTTTGTCTTGTGAGAAGATTTGTGTTGCTTGCCCTTCAAGCATGCTAAGCAGTTATCTTCAAGGTTGAACTGCTTGTTTGGGAGGCCTCTAACCAAACTAGATTTAACTAGTTTATTGATGTTCTTTAGGTTCATGTGGCACATCCTCCTATGCCAGATAGTAGATTCATCTAAAGTAGCTTTTGAGAGAAAGCATGCTTCAGGTGAATTTATTTGAACCTTTGACATGTCTAAGTAGTAGACATTGTCTCTCCTTGGTGTTCTGAGTAGAATCATACTTTCATCAATGACATACCCAGGCTTCATTATAATGCATTCTGTGGCAGTGAAGATTGGTGTGTGTTTCTCATCACAAACTTGAGAGACACTCAAAAGATTATATTGAAGCTGTTGCACATAGTACACATCCTTGAAGTGTAGTGTACCATTGCTTATTGTCCCTTTCCCAGTAATCTTTCCTCCTTTTGGATTGCCTCCAAAAGCAACATATCCTCCGTTAAACTTTTCAAAGTCCGGAAGGCATGACATGTTGCCCGCCATGTGTCTGGAGCAGCCACTATCTACATGCCAACTGTTCTCACTTTCTTTTGTTGGCTGAACCTGCACAGAAACGATAGAGATTAGTTTCTGGTGGGAACCCAAGCTAAAGTTGACTTGGGTTTGCCCATTTCATCAAAGTAACTCACCTTCCTTTGTACTAGTTTTGAGAAATCGATGGGAATAGGTGGTTGAGTTACTTGGATCTTTGGTTGCCACACTTGTTTGAAAGATTTTTCTTTTTGAACAATTTTAGTGTTAACAACTTTTGATTTAACAATGGGAATAGATACTGGTTTGACAAGCCGTTGTTTCTTATTGTTAATAGGAACCTTAGTAACAAGGTTACTTTTGGCAGTATTGACACGAGCAGGATTCATACGGGTATTTTTCATAGTATTAATACGGGCAATATTAACACCCTTACTTTTGGTCGTATTAACCGTAGCCGTAGAAACAAATTTTTGTCTAGCAGTATTAACTCTATTCTTCTTGTTGGAAATTATGTTTCTTTTGTTAACACCTTGATTTTCTGAAGATACTTGTTTGACAAAGTTGTTTTTAGGGACAACCCTTCCTTTGTATCCCACCCCATGATGTGGTTTTTGAATCACTTGTATTTGATTGTGAGGATTGTGATAACAGATTTTAGCATAGTGATTCAATTTACCACAAATAAAACATCCTTTAGCTGGGCTTTTAACAATTTGACCCTTTTGAGTTTTGACTTGATTCATGTTTCGTTGATTTCCTCTTTTACCTATGTGTTTCCAAGTCTTCTCTTTTTCATTGGGAACTGTTTTGGGCTTTCTTTGAGTTGGTGTTTTGATTTTGTTGATGGGGTCAGGACATGGCATAGACACTAGACTTTGTGAAGATTGTTGAGTGCAACCTTCTATTGTGATTAGATGATTTTCAAGGGGAATGTCCTTGTTTTTCACAATGTTGAGTTGACTCCCTTCAACTAGGTCCTCAATTAGAACTTCATCAAAGTTGATTGGATCAACATTGAATGATTCTTTTGGAGGTGTCTGAGAGATTGGAATTCTTGGTTCATCTAAAGATGGTGGGATGTAGTTTTGATTAAATGGAGGGGCAACTTCTTTGTAACCTAAACCAGCCTTTACCTTGCTATGTATTTGTTTTTGACATAGGTCATTTACTGATTTTGAAGCAAATTCTAACTTCCCTACATCTAACTCAACTTTATCATGTTCTTGTTCTAGTAGTTTGATCTTGTCCCTAGCCACCTTGAGTTTAAGGAGTAAGTCCTCTTTTTGCCATTCAAGTAGATTAATCTTTTCTTGATAGCTTTGTTCATTAATTTTGTGGGACTTGATCTGGTTTTCTAAGTTATCAATTACTCTATGAGCTGACCGTCTTTGTTCTTCTAAGGTTTTAATTGAGTCACTCATTAATTGATTATGATCTTTGTACTTAACAATTATGGATTTACACTCAGGAGTAAGAGATGAAGATGCTGGACTTGGTGAGTCAATAGCCATGAGAGCATCCTCGTGTGGTGCTCCTTGGTCATCATCATTCCAGTCATATCCCAGTATGTTGTTGCCGATTTCAGGAATTCCAATATCAGTATAAGTTAGCTTCGTAGAAAATAAGTCATCCGTAGCAACTAAATCTTCCAGAATGTCCGTATCATCCATTACTACGGCTATGCATGCATGGTGAACAGTAGTAATAGTTTCTACGTGATTTTGTTCTTCAAAGATTAGTGCTCTATTTTGACTTGTTTCTTCAGCCAAGTCACTCCAATCATATCCAAAGATGTCCTGCGACATAAGTGCACTCTGATTTGTGTCTTGAGTGGTTCGTGGATTGTTGGTTCTTGACTTATTTGGACAGTCTCTAGCAAAGTGACCTAATTCACTGCATTCATAGCACTTCACCCTGCTTTTGTCGAAGGTAATTCGTTCGTTGTTTCGTGGATTGAATCGCCTTCCTGTCCTATTCAAGAATCTTCTTGCTCGTAATGCCAGCATAGCAGATTGCCACTTTAGGTCGATTTCATCACAATCATCCTGATGCATCTGTTTTACCTCTTCACCTGTGAGATTTGAACACTTGCAAATAAAAGCTTCGAATGAAATCTCTTCACTGATTTCATGTTTTGGTCCTCTAGATGTTTTGGCAAGTGCAGTATTGCCATTGGTAATACTAGGGTTGTTACTTCCAACCTTTTCTGCTTCTACTTCTGCTTCAAAGACTCTTAAATCGTTGTAAAGATCATCCAATTCAAGTGCTTCTAGGGTGTCCCCTTGTCTGTAGGAAACTGTGTAAACTATCCATTCCTTCCCTAGAGCTCGGATGAACTTTCTGTTTAGATCATCTTTATCATACTTGATTCCTGCACTGATCATCTCTCCGGTGAGCTTTTTGTAACGATCAAACGTCTGAGTCATTCGTTCGCCATTCAGAGAGTTAAAGTTTTCACACTCCTGTTTGAGAAGAGCTTTCTTGTTCTTCTTTGTATTCTTTGTTCCGCTGAATCTCTTCTCCAAAGCTTCCCATAGCGATTTTGCATCTTCATATTCTTCAAATTGAGATTGATATTCGTTGGGGATTGCAATTAGAAGAATACTAAGGGCCTTGATTTCAGTTTGTTTCTCCCTTCATTCAAGATCAGTCACTGGTGCACGAGCAGCCATTCCTGGTTCTCCATCAGCTTCATTGGTGGTAGGACGTTTGTTACCATTAATGATCACATCCCAGACGGTATAGTCAGATAGTAGGATGTGTTGCTTGATGCGTAGCTTCCATAAGTCGAATTCGTTGCTGCTTAGGATAGGAACTTTGCCAATTGCAACTTCAGTCATGATGGTTGTCTTGATTCTTGCTTATGAGGATTATGAACTCGTTGATCAATGGATCTAAAGCACCTCCTGTGCTCTGATACCACTTGTCAGGATCGTATTAGATTATGTAAACTAATAAGTTCGCCTTCGTTAAGATCGTGATCTATTGAAGAAGTTCAGCAGCGGATGAACACTTCAATATTACGAGTTATCGAACAATGAATAATGAATATGAATAAACAAAAGTATTGCCGAATTATAAGCCTCAATCGTATTAATCTTAAGAATATCAATACAACGTGTTTTTATGAATACAAGGATCTATCTTTATATAGACCTTGAGGCCGACCTAGATAAACTAGGAAACAACTTTTATCCTTATCTAAATATATCTTTATCTAGAAATAAGGAAACTCTATCTAATTAACAAAAGGAAACATAATCTAATTATAATTCTATAACTTAGATTATACTTGCACGGCAAGTTGGTCTTCCGTGTCTTGACTTCTTCCGTATCTTGACTATGCCCGTAGTCACTTCAATATCACCGTAGTAACTTGACCAGCCGTAGTAACTTGTTTGACAGTCGTACTAACTTGTTCTTCCGTAGTAACTCTTAATGTCTTCCGCAGTAACTCTTAATGTCTTCCGCATTAATAGTTTAAGTTACTATTCTTGTTTGTTAAGTGAATTGTTCATGGTTAAACTATTTTAGCTAAGTTATAACCCAACAGTTCTTTTTATGATCGCGGTATGAACAAAGCATGTGTGTGTGTCGTATGAACTGAGAGTTGGAGAAGATAATACCAATAAGGTATTTATAGCCAACGTCTAATGTCTAGCCATTAATAATCATCATACATTAATTAATGATGCACATAATGATCCAACGTCTATATCATTATGGCAAGCATAACGTTCCAACGTCCATATCATTATGACAAGCATAACGCTCCAATCTCCATATCATTATGATGGTATAATGAATGAGTTAAGTGAGTAAAGCTAGTAAAATTTAAGATGGTTCGGATGATACTGCCATATTACGGTGGTAGGTACAAGCCCTTGACATCCGGGCAAAAGCCCTTAGCGGTCTGGTTTGGTAACCAAGCATGAGCGCTTCGCAGTCGAGCCTTATGACCTTTGGCAGTCGGGCACGAGTCCTTGGTAGCTGGGCTTTGTTGTTTGTCACACCCACCTTAAAGCGGAAACACGAGGTGTTCCAGTTATGATATCAAGAGTCAAGGATTACAACAAACAACTATAACAAAAATAAATCAAAATATAATATAAGTGAATCATTCCAAAAGTTACAATACAAATGGTACAAAATATCGTCTCAATTACATTGAATACAAATACGGATCATCTAGGAACTAAATAATACAATACAAGTTCCAACAAATAGTGTAACACTAGGATTTTTAAACACACAAATTTTTTTTTCTTTTTTTTTTATATATAACGAAAGCATTCTACAATATATACATAACTTAACCAAAATTGGAGTTATTGTTTACTTCTACAAAAATAAGATTTAACATGTTTAGAGCGGAAGCTCGTTACAAAAAATTTAACTTCATATCTAGGTCCCCATCCATTCTTCCTATGCTTGCCTTGCAAAGTCGAGGTCCTTTTTACCTACAAACATAACAATCAATAATATACATTAGCATTAAGCTAGTGAGTATACTTAATAACATAGTGATACTTCTCCAAGACTATTCAAAGTCTTACTACATACCCTCGCGGTATCGAATTATAGCTAACTCTACTCTTTCCCGACTAATGAAAGTCGATTCTACTTCTCCTTGACACATAAATGTCTTCTCTATTCTTCTCTATCATAATGATAAGTTAATATATCATTTCTCTACTTGAACTACCTTAAAATACCCTAAAAACTGGTCTAGGGGTCGAATGCCTCGCATTCGGACCCATAGGCGACGCATTCAACATGACAAAACACCACATCAGCCACTGAGCTCCGAATGCCTCGCATTCAACCCACAGGAGCCGCATTCGGGGCTCAATCTGGCTAATTTTCGTTTTTCACACGTTTCCTGCACTTACATGTTAGTTTACGCCACTTTAAATCCTTATTTCCGCTAACAACACTAACTATAACTTAGAATAACTTACCTAGCAATCTTTAATACATTAATACAACTTTAAACACCAAAACCATATGAAAATGAGTCTAGTATACTCACCTTGATGTCGAATTACTTTCACTATCTTTACGTTGCCTTCCCTTTGCCTTTATCTTTCAAATCTGAGTTACAAGGTCAAAAATACTAAAACTTCAATACTCATAACCACATAACTAACAACTTTATCATACATTCTCTTCTAACAAACTTAACATTACTTGGTTAAATAGTTTTCTACCCATCATGTCACTTTTGAAGTTTTTGACCCGTTAACATTTACATATACATGAAAGCATTTCAATTACTATCCAATATATATATATATATATATATATCAACAATACATAAAAATGGTCATTTCTTTCTCTTTAACCAATTTCTACCCATTTGCCACCCCTTTGGTCAATTGACCCGTTTAGCAACTCCAAATGGAGAAATCTTAATATCATACTCTATCTCCTTCATAGAACTTAGACATACAATTCTAACATTAAATTAACATACAAAATGTTCAAATTAACAATTCTCAAGATTACCCCCAAATTATAAAAACCTAATTTTACTAATTAAACATTTCTACTCTTCAATTAAACCTCCAAATAATGTTATAACACATAGCACAAACTCAAATTCATCAAGAAATACCAAATATATATACATAATTTACCTTCTCCACTCCAATGCCAAATTAGCTAAATTCCTTTATCTTCAAGTCTTAATTCTTTATATACTTCACCAATTTAACACTAATTTGAAGGAAATTGAAATCTCTCTTAGCTTAAATCAATTACACACACTCAAAACACATACAAAAACATCAGAATTTGACACCTAGCTATCTTACTCATACCAATTTTTAGATTTACACTTTTAGTCCCTCAATTCTCAAATCTTTCTAATTTACAACAATTACTAGAATTATTAACTAATTAAGTCCTTTCTAACTAAAATCAACTATCTTTCTTACAATTCTAGTCCTTCACTTATATAACTTCTCAAATAATATAAATATAACACATTTATATTATAAACAATTAAATACTTACGAAATATTTAAATTTCCGAAAACCGGGATGTTACAAATCTTCCCTCCTTCTAAAGATTTCGTCCCCGAAATCTATTCTTCAAACAACTTGGGATAAAATTTCTTCATTTCATTCTCCGGTTCCCAAGTAAATTCCGACCCCTTTCTATGCTTCCATTGAACCTTAACCATACTAATTTGTTTATTTCTAAGTTGTTTTATTTTCCGATCGAGAATGGCTACCGGTTCTTCTACATAATTTAACTTCTCATCGATTTCTATATCATCTAGTGGAACAAATGTTGTTTCATCCGCAAGACACTTTCTTAAATTTGACACATGAAATGTAGGATGTATCTTACTTAAAACTTCGGGTAATTCTAATCGATAAGCAACTTTTCCGATTCTTTCCAAAATTGTAAATGGCCCAATAAATCTTGGACTTAATTTTCCTCTCTTTCTAAATCGGATCACTCCTTTCCATGGGGAAACTTTCAACATCACAAAATCACCAACTTCAAATTCTATCGGTCTTCTCCTTTTATCGGCATAACTCTTTTGTCGATCTTGAGCCATCTTAAGTCTTTCTCTTATTTGATCTATCTTCTCCGTTGTAATTTGTACAATTTCTTTTTCTCCTAATTCTCGTTGTCCAATCTCACCCCAACATATTGGCGTTCTACATTTTCGTCCATACAACATTGTATAAGGTGCACAATCTATACTCGCTTGATAGCTATTGTTGTAAGAAAATTCTACTAACGGTAAATGATCATCCCAATTACCTCCAAAATCTATTACACATGCACGGAGTAAATCAACCAATGTTTGAATTGTTCTTTCACTTTGTCCATCGGTTTGAGGATGATAAGCCGTGCTAATATTGAGTTTCACCCCTAATTCTTCTTGAAAACCTCTCCAAAAATGAGAAGTAAAACGTGTATCTCTATCCGAAACTATCGAAATCGGAACTCCATGTCTTACCACAATCTCCTTCAAAAACAATTCCGCCATTTTCTCCGAAGAAATAGCTTCCTTAATTGGTAAGAAATGAGCACTTTTAGTCAATCTATCCACAATCACCCAAATAGCATCATTCTTTCTTCTAGACTTTGGTAATTTCGTCACCAAATCCATAGTAATATTCTCCCATTTCCACATCGGTATTTCTAATGGTTGCATCTTTCCATAAGGTTTTTGGTGCTCCGCTTTAACTTGTAAACATGTCAAACATTTTTCTACATATTTCACTATATCTCTTTTCATACCCGGCCACCAATAATCTTCTTTAAGATCTCTATACATTTTTGTACTACCGGGATGAATAGAATATTTTGACTTATGAGCTTCGTCTAGTAAAACTTTCTTACAATCCGAGGTATTAGGAATCCAAATTCTTCCAAATCTAGTCTTTAAACCTCGACTATCTTCCATTAAGTTTTGCACTTGACCCACAATTCTTTCTTTCTTCCAATTCTCCTCTTTAATTGCTTCTAATTGTGCTTCTTTAACCGAATCAAAGAAATTAGCATTAATAATCAAAGCTAAGGAGTAAAGTTTCATTTCCGGTTGTGAACTCTTTCTACTCAATGCATCCACAACAACATTTGCTTTTCCGGGGTGGTATCGTATATCACAATCGTAATCCTTCACCAAATCTAACCATCTACGTTGTCTCATACTAAGATCATTTTGAGTAAAGAAATATTGCAAACTTTTATGATCCGTATAAATTGTACATCTTTCTCCATAGAGGTAATGCCTCCATATCTTTAATGCAAACACAACCGCCGCTAACTCCAAATCTCGTACCGGGTATTTCTTTTCATTTTCTTTCAACTGTCTCGAAGCATAAGCAATAACCCTTCCATGTTGCATCAAAACACATCCTAAACCGGTATATGAAGCATCACTATAAACTACCAAATCTTTCGTCCCATCCGGTAAAACTAACACCGGTGCTTCACTTAATTTCTTCTTTAAAATCTGGAATGCTTCTTCTTGTTTTTCTTTCCATTCAAACTTCTTATTCTTTCTAGTTAACTCGGTTAAACTTGAAGCTATTTTAGAAAAATCTTGAATAAATCTTCGATAATACCCCGCAAGACCAAGAAAACTACGGATTTCCTTCACATTTTTCGGAGAATTCCAATTGATAATTGCTTCAATTTTCGCCGGATCTACTTTTATACCTTCCGCATTTACTATGTGACCCAAAAATTGAACTTCTTCTAACCAAAATTCACATTTAGAAAATTTTGCATATAATCTTTCTCGTCTAAGAATCTCCAACAATTGTCGTAGATGATCCGCATGTTCTTCTTTACTCTTTGAATATATCAAAATATCATCAATAAAGACTATAACTGATTTATCTAACATCGTTCTACAAACTCTATTCATCAAATCCATAAAAGCAGCGGGGGCATTTGTTAAACCGAAAGGCATAACCAAAAATTCATAATGACCATACCTCGTGCGAAAAGCTGTTTTCGGTACATCTTCTTCCTTTACTTTCAACTGATTGTAACCCGACCTTAAATCTATCTTTGAAAAGAATTTCGCTCCTTGTAACTGATCAAACAAATCATCTATCCTCGGTAACGGGTATTTATTCTTGACTGTTAACTTATTAAGTTCTCGGTAGTCTATACACATACGCATACTACCATCTTTCTTTTTCACAAATAAAATCGGTGCACCCCACGGAGAAGAACTAGGACGGATAAAACCCTTGTCTAACAACTCTTGTAACTGACTCATTAATTCTTTCATTTCGGCCGGAGCTAATCTATATGGAGCTTTTGCTACAGGTGCAACACCGGGAATCAATTCTATTCTAAATTCTACTTCTCTTTCTGGCGGCAAACCCGGAAGATCTTCGGGAAAAACATCTACATATTCATTTACTACGTCTACTTCTTTTAATTCCTTTTTATCTTTCTCTTTATCTACCACATACGCAAGGTATGCTTGACAACCTCGGGACATATATCTTCTTGCTTTCATTAAAGAACAAACCGAAATTTCACCACTCTTTTTCTCCCCATAAATAACAATTTCTTTTCCTTCTAAATCGGTAACTTTAATAATTTTAATCTTACATAAGATAATAGCATTATTCTTTTCTAACCAATCCATACCTACTATAACATCAAACTCTCCCATGACCATTGGAATCAAATCTACCGTAAATTTTGTTGATTCTATCTCTAATTGATTATCATGATAGACATCTGACACAAGAACAATTCGATTATCCGCCACTTCTACTTCTAAGGGATATTCTAGCTTACTAAGGGGCTTAGAAAACTTCTTACAAAATTTACTTGACACAAAAGATCTATTTTCTCCCGAATCAAACAACACATAAGCAGGTTGAGAGTTTACAATGAAAATACCTGAAACGACATCAGTCGATTCTTTTGCTTCTACGGTTGTGATTTGAAAGGCACGACCACGACCTTTATTATCTTCAGCTTTCTTTCCACTACTTCCTCCTTCAAGAAGCAAAGGAGCTTTCGGTCCTACCAACAACTTCTGATTCTGCGGCAACTTTGGGCATTCGCTTTTAATATGTCCCGGGTCCTTACAGTAGTAGCAAATCCTTATCGGATTAGGACATTCACTACTAATATGACCCGGCTTCCCACACGTATAACAACCCAATTGACCGAATTTACATTCTCCCGAATGATTCTTACCACACTTTCTACAACCATAATCTCTTCTTGATGACTCTTTCTTCTCAAATCTTCTTCCCGAACTTCTACCCTTTTGTTCATATCGTTGCTTTTTATACGGTTCTTGCACATACTCCACCTTGCGTTTCTTATTCTCTTCTTCAGTTCTATTCAAAAGATCAAACTCTCTCCTTCTTTCCGCTTCAACCATATCCTCAAAAGTCTTAGGATTATTAGTGGAAACGTGTTCTCTGATGTCGGGACTCAAACAACATAAATAACGATCCATCTTCATTCGTTCGCTTACAACATATTCTGGGCAAATTCCTGCTCTATCTAGGAATTCATTAGTGATCTCATTCACGGTCTTACTTCCTTGTTGTAATGACAAAAACTCTCGAGTAATCTTGTTCACTGCCGAAGGTGGACAATAATACTCCATGAATCTCTTCTTGAAATCTCCCCACGTCATCTTCACAATCCCTTGAGCCGGGAATAACCTCACTATAGACTCCCACCAACCTTTAGCTTGATTTCGAAGTAGGTTTGATGCATAAATCACCTTATCTCTATCCGCACACTTGCAAGTTAGGAATGCACCTTCTACCTCCATAACCCACCGCATACTAACAATGGGATCAATCTCTCCAAGAAAGAGTGGTGGATTACAGCTTGCGAAATCTTTATACGTACATCCCTTCTTATAACTTTCTGTGGGTTCTTCTTGACGATCGGAATGATCATTCTCACTTCCTGAATCTTCTTTCTCTTTCTGCTTCAATTCTTTCTCCGTGAGCACGCGGTCTATCTTCTCATCAATAATCTCTACCACATCATCTCTAACCCGTTGATGTGAAAAATCTAGTTTTCCGAAAATAAACCTTTACTAGATTACGACACGGGCAGTGTACCCTTGTCAGTTGTAAAATAGTATTGGCAAATATCGGGTTCGAACACAGGGACTATTTATAATTGAAAGTTTTAGTTTTATAATAACACGTAACTAGTAACAAGTGGGGTTTTAGTCTTAAGAAGACTTGATTATACTAACAACGAAAATATTCTTGAATTCAAATATGGATAAAAAGACGCTTGCTTGGACCGTTTACGAATATGTGTTATTTCTTAGGTGTGAAAATGTCGATAAACTTCTAATGTAAAATCCTAAGTTCCTTTCGAATACCGGATTTCTCCAATTACCTAACCATGCAACGATTCCTTTCGAATACCGTTAACACCTCAAGTAATTGTGCATAAAGTGTCAAGCCGATGTGTGAGAATTAATCTATAAGCTTCATTTCGAATAGCTTCCTAACTACTAAACCGATTTCTCTTAATTTAGTAGCTAGCGTTCGTGTTAATATCTACTTGTTAAAATCGTCGTTAATGATTCCTTTCGAATATCATACACTTATAATCAACTAAAGACCGGCCGATTAGTTCGTTCCTATTTTAGTAAAAATTACGGATTCCTTTCGAATACCCGTTTTTAGATTACCAAACAAGAGTATAAACAATTTTAACAAGATAATTAAGATATTAACCCAAACGGATCCCCAATTAACCTCTACACATCATTCTAATTTCACACCCAAAATCTAACACATAAACGATCACATAATCCAAGCAAACGTTTAAAGAAATTAGCTACTCATAATTGTAACAAACACAATCAAATATGTAAAAGACATGATTCAAATTGCAATAAAAATGATAAAAGATCAATACCAAGAGTAAGTAACAAGTTCCGAAATAATCTCCAAGTACTAAACGAAATCGAAATTAACAATTCTTGATGAAATACGAAAATTAAGGATTGTTTTGATGCCTCCAATGATATGAAATTGCTCCAACTATGATGAAAATGATGATGATTAAGTGTTGCAACGTCTGGCTCTTATGGAGTGTTAAGTGACTTTTGATTACTCCATGATTAATAATTAATAAACTGCCAAGTAACTGCTACGCCTAGGAATGCGCCGCCAGTGGTGGGAATGCGGCGCATTCCCACCTCCGAGCCGAATGCCTTGAGCAGTCCACCCGAATGCGTCGCCTATCCAGATGCTTTGTCCATTTTCAAGTTCAAGTCCACAAAACTCGTTCTTTTTGCTCCAAAAGTACCTAACTCAACCTAAAACATAACTTTACAAAACATAAGCATAAAAGGGCCCTTTCCATTACGTTTGGGACACAAAACACAATGAATATCGCGATAAAATAGTCATATAAATGAGCGATATCAAACCCCCCATACTTAAGCATTTGCTTGTCCCTAAGCAAATCTGACTCAAAACTACTAACAAGTTTACAAAACATACAACTTAAGAAAAGATAAGGAATCACGGGCTCAAACATTTAACTAAATTCCGGTGTTAGAAATAAAGATATGCGTGAAATTGCTAGATCGTAAAACCGACTACAAATATCTAAAGCTACTAAATTACTTAAATAAACAAAAACCGCAATTTACTAATTTTAACTCCTAATTCTTCCCCTAGTTTAGATATGTCAAGATAATCACCCCTTTTCCCTCACTCTCTAACCGAAGTTAGAGCGATCAGCCATTACAGCCGACCCCTTACGCCTTACTTTCGGGGGAACCCTTAAAATATTACTAAGCATTTTTTCGATTAAGTACTTCTTTCTTGAGAATTGATTGGTTAGTCTTCATCTTTTTCTTTTCCTCTCACTTTTGTTCACTTCAAATATTATAGATTTATTTTTATATATTTTCTTTGAAGTGAACGGGTATAACGGGATTTGAGTCTTCGTTATAGTGAGGATCAATTTCTATTTTGTCGACGGGAAAGACCTATGGCCTTTTTTTTCGCCTCTAATTCTCCAAGGGCTTAAATAATACTAGGATTCCCCAACTACCCCCGAAAGGGTGCAAGGACTAAAAGGGCTCGGTACTAAGGATATCTAGTGATTATCTATCTTTTTGATTTTTTCAGGGAAACTTAAGGAACTAAAATTAGAAAACCTAAACTCTTATTTACAAGTATTTTATTAACTAAAGATGTTCCTAAACAAATTCACGTTAAAGTACCGGAATAAAGTTAAATATACAAGCCCCTATCATTTTCCCTAACTACATTTAAGCGTTTTTTTTTTTTTTTTTTTTTTTTTTTTTTTTTTTTTTTAGACTCTAAATGACTCAAATGAACAACACATTGTCCCTAATGTGTTCCATCAAAATAAAAACTAACTAACTTAAGGGAAATTAAAATAAAACTAAAAATACAAAAATAAAAGAAAGAAAGAAAAACAAAACCGTGCGAGTTCCGTTGGATGTGGCATGATTTCCGAATCTACTCCGCACGTGCTGAATTTAATGCCAGACTTGATAAGTTACAAAACACATAAACAAACAGGTTAATTAGCATAAAAGAAAACATCCTAAGCAACGAAAAATAAAAAAAATAGTTCAAAACATGACCAAACACAAACGAAAGATAAATAGTTCGACATCAAATACATCACAACAAACAAGCCCCACAAGCGGCTTCTTCACTTCATTCATTCTTCATCATTAGGAGGCAACGGGTTGAACAATGGAGGCGGGTTGTACTCGGTCCACCCACTTGATGCCCCAGGGTTATGCTCGTGATATTGGGACGTAGTTAGGTATTCCCACATGGGCTGGTAGCGCTCCATGTGGTAGTGAGCGTATTCCCCGACCCGGTTCACCTCCCTCCGGGTCCTATCAACCTCCGTCCTAATATGTGACACATCCACCTGTGTAGCATCCACCTGGCGCCCAATGCGATACATCTCGTGCATCATCGGGTTAAAGTCAAATGGGCCAAGTGGTGGTGGCGGTGCCTGAGATGAAGTACCCTCAGTAAATCCCCCCTGAGTATATCCACCCGGTACAAATACCCCCTGTTCCGGTGGTTCCGAAGCATCTCCCTCAATATCGGTCTCATCCTCCTCATCACTACCTTGATCCTCGTCACTACCCCAGTCCCCCGACTTTGCAAATGCCCCCGCCTTATTAATGGCGTGTCCTAACTTCAAATCCCCCTTACTTATCCATTTCCAATCCACTTCTTTTGACAACCCCCTCATATTGGCATTAGTAGCCAATCCCAAATTCTTCACCATCCGTGTAATGAAGTGTCCACATAACATCCCGCTACTATTCTTCCGTCCCTTTCCTTGCTCGCTCATGTATTTAACCAACGCCCACGGTAAATAAACAAACTTTGTGGGCATCCTCCTGTCAAAGTAATGTAGCATCCACAAATCTTCCTTATACACCTTGTCATGATGGGTGGCGCGGTGGTTAATAGAGTGACTCAGTGCTTTCTGTAGCAAACGGAGCATTGGATCGTTCAACTCAATGGCTTTACTGGTGGTCTTGTAATGGGATCGCCCCGACAATCCCATCCATATGTTATCTCTGTCTATGTAAACATTCTCATACGTCCAGCTTCCCTTACTTGCATAATGAGACATTCCCGGCTGCTCCAACTCCTCCTCACTGTATAACCCGACCAACTGTCCAAATTTTGGCATCGAAACCCGGTGCTCTTGACCCCCAAGTCTGAACTTAACAACCTCAGCACGAAAAATCTCACTCTGGTCTGCCGGAAAATCATCAATCTCGATGCTAGCATAAAAATCTAAGCACCATTCTCTGTAAACTGGTTCCCGAACTTCAAATGCATTCTTCCAAATTGGTATGTCAAAGGTATGCCCTTCATATTGAACTATTGTGATGAAATAAGAATCCAAATCGTCCGCAATCTCCAAAGTATTCATAAGATCCCAATCCAAAAACCGGGGCGGTATCACTTTCTTATTTTGGAGGACTGCCAACTGATTGTTCAATTGAATCTTTCTATTCTGATCGGCCCCGGGCCACTTCAACCAATTGTATGTTTCATTCTTCATCATTCGAGCCGCCATACTTACTTTGTAAACCCGTCGTGTCTCGTACACGACTTCCTCTTCATCGGTTACAACTGCTCTACGTTTACCCTATACAAACAAAACATTAAGCAAAACAAGAAGCAAACATGTTAGTAACAAACAAAACGAAAGACAAAAATATATATATTTTTTTTTTAGAATCTGAAGCTGGAATGCGCCGCCAGTGGGTGACAGGCGACGCATTCAGACTGGCGACAGCAACGATTTTGAACATCTAGCTAACAGCCCCAAATCACGAATTCAAAACACAAAATACAAGTAATCGACCTATTGTGACCTAATTAACCAACTAATTAACAAATAAGAACCTAATTTAACCTAATCTAAAGTTTTCCCCAAATTGAATTAAACCTAA
Source organism: Senecio squalidus (assembly GCA_910822075.1). Lineage (NCBI taxonomy): Eukaryota > Viridiplantae > Streptophyta > Magnoliopsida > Asterales > Asteraceae > Senecio > Senecio squalidus. Next base: position 7,729,756 of record CAJVGC010000001.1, on the reverse strand, counting down.
GAACCCTAATTGAAATTGAAATCAAAGGAAAGATTAAAAGGTGTTTAAAATACATACCGATTTCCCCATTAACTTGTTTTGAACGATTTTGGTGATGAATAGTGGAAAAATCGATGAATTCGATTATGTGTGTGTTTTTCTCCTTAGGCGCCAGTTGAGATAATAAGTGAGAATGCGTTGGACTTTTTTTTAAGTGGCGCTATGTAAGACCTGATATTCATCGGAATGCGCCGCATTCGTGGGACAGGCGGCGCATTCCGACCTCAGTCCCTGAATTCTAAACTCAATTTTTTTTTTTTTTTAGTTAAGTTATACTAAACTACACTAAAAACGAAAAGTACTAAAATAGAACCGACACAAATTGCAAATAACGGAAAGAAAAATGAAAATGAGAATGAAAGATACAACAAACCGGGGTTTCTCCCGCAAATGCTCGTTTTTGGCTCGAGTCACTAGCTTGACTCCTCGGTATTCTTTTCCACTTAGAATGGGTGAAACCCATCCTCCATCGTCATTCCATTTTCCTCGTCCTCCTCACGATAGATTTTTACTCGTTGACCATTAACAATAAATGATCCGCCATCATCCGTTTCCAATTCTACATAGCCACCCGAGAAGACCCGTTTCACCAAATACGGACCCGTCCACTTAGACTTCAACTTGGGTGCTTTGAACTTATATTTAGATTGGAACAAAAGCACCTTGTCCCCTTCCTTAAACTCTTTCCGCCGAATTTTCAAGTCATGAACCATCTTTGTTCTCGCCTTATAAAGAGCGGAGTTCTCATAAGCATTCCATCTCAATTCGTCTAACTCGTGGAGTTGCAAAAATCGGGTTTCACCACTTGCTATCAAATCCATGCTACATTCCTTAAGCTCCCAATATGCCTTGTGTTCTATCTCCATGGGCAAGTGACATGTTTTCCCATATAGCATCTTGAACGGAGTGGTGCCAATCGGTGTTTTGTAAGCGGTCCTAAACACCCACAATGCTTCATCTAGTTTCTTTGACCACAATGACGGGTTGTTGTGAACCGTCTTCTCCAAAATTCGCTTAATTGCTCGATTAGTGTTTTCGACTTGCCCACTTGTTTGGGGGTGGTAGGAAGTCGAAAACCGATGTTGAACCCCGTATCTCTTCAACACTTTCTCCATTTGGGCATTTGCAAAATGGGTTCCCCGATCGCTAATCAAAGCCTTTGGCATGCCAAACCTACAAAACAAACTTCGTAAAAAGTCAATAACCACGTTAGCATTATTAGTAGGTAGAGCCTTTGCCTCGACCCATTTAGACACGTAATCCACCGCCACCAATATGTAAACATTCCTATTGGAGGGTTTAAACGGTCCCATGAAATCGATACCCCAAATGTCGAAAACCTCGCATACTTGGATGCCTTGCTGTGGCATCTCGTCTCTTCTCGTAATCATACCTTGCCTTTGGCACGAGTCACATGTCCTCACCAAGGTGTTCGCTTCCTTAAAAATAGTAGGCCAATAGAAACCCGCGTCAAACACTTTCTTACCCGTCACCGATGGACCATAATGCCCCCCCGTTGGGCCATGGTGACATTCATCAAGAATTCTCCTAGTGTCGGCTCCATAAACGCACCTCCTCACCATACCATCGGCACACATCCTAAACAAAAATGGCTCCTCCCAAAAATAATACTTTGCATCCGAAAATAGTTTCTTCCGTTGTTGATAAGTGAGCTCTCTACTAACAACTCCACCCGCTAAATAATTAGCTATGTCGACATACCAAGGACTCCGTTCACCAAATACCTTCCCAACAAAGCCAACCGTTCATCCGGAAAAGTGTCTCGAATATCCTCTTCATTTAAAGCCCCAAGACTAGGATTTTCCAAACGGCTCAAATGATCCGCCGCCACATTCTCTCTACCCCGCTTATCTTGGATCTCCACATCAAATTCTTGCAAGAGTAATATCCACCTAATCAATCTCGGTTTCTGATGTGTAAAATCGAGTCTTAAATTTAACCGACTATTTCACGCAATTACACACTTATAGGCAGTGGACTATTCGTATGTAATATAGTTTAATAGTAAGTATAGGTTCGTTCGCAGGGACTAATTTGTTTTAATATTTCGAATAAATAATACTATTTGTTTTTGGGGGTTTTTTATCGTAACTAAAATTGCAAGTAATTTAATAAAAGTGATTAATTAAAATTGAACGAAAGATTTATGGATTAAATCAAATAAAGAGAGATTACACCTGTTTGACACTTCACCTGTTTTCCGTTAATTCTACGAATTCGATTGTTGTTTCAACTTCTAATATATACTAAAAGTCCTTCCGAATCTTTTACTAACTTTAATTATTGCTACTTACACCGTTCCTTCCGAATACAGTTAATAAATATTAATAATTAAGCAATAAGAATCAAGCCTGTTTTTAGTGATTTAACCTTATAGAGTTTCCTTCCGAATAACTCCTCTAATTATTAAGTCCTTCCGAATCTTAATACTTAGACCTACTCACTTAAATTTAATTACCTAAGTTGCTATTACTAAGTCCTTCCGAATCTTAATAATTTTAAACCGATTAAAGACCGATCGATTATTTCATAAAACTTATCTAACCTATCTAGATTCCTTCCGAATACCTAGAATGTTGATTAAACAATTTAAACATACACAACTATGATAACATATTAAAATCTAAGCAAATAAGGGTCGACGGTTAAACACAAAAACATAAAACAATCGAAAACGTTAGAATAACATCAAACAGGATCCGTTAATCAAACAAGCGTAAAAGATGTTTAGCTACTCATAACGTGGTCTGAAAAAGCAATAAAAGTGTTAGCAAACATTCTGGAATAATGATGAAAACAAATAAAAGAACAAACGGATGAATCGCCGAAATTGTCGTAATCGCCGATTGCCGAATTATGATCTTCCTTGCCTTGAAAACTTGCTTCCAACTTAATAACAGCTCCAGGAACGTATGAATAATACTGAATGATTTTCTGGACGATTTTGATGTTGTATTTATAGGCAAAATCAAGGTGGAAATCGTTTTCGACTCAAACACGAATTACTTGTAGTTATCCAGACAGGTGCGCAGCACCCCCTCCATAGGTGCGCAGCACCGGGCTCTTTCCGTGTTCAAAACCAACTCAAATTCCTCTAGGTGCGCAGCACCTCTACCCTAGGTGCGCAGCACCTGCTTATCTTTTCCGTAATCTCGTCATTTAATGCTCATTTCTTCACTCCTTTCCACTTTCCGATCATGTAAACCTGTAAAATAGATAAAAACACTTTTCCACACGATTAAATGTAAAAACCTATCCTATCCATCATGTTTACTATGGAAACCGACTAAATATCGCATAGAAATATCTATATAAATATGCGATATCAAATCCCCCCAAACTTGCCTTTTTGCTTGCCCTCAAGCAAAAACTGTTTTCAAATTTATTATCAAAGCCAAAAATAAACATAACCAAACTCCTCACGATTTTTATTGGAAGTAAAATCACACAAACTCTCAAACTAATCTAAAAGGGTGTGTAACGTATTCTGTAGAATCGCTCAATTGCTCAGTCATGGTGAATATTCTATCATAGGCTTGATAAAGTATCACTTCTCCACCACTAGAGTCTAGGTACAACTAAACGGGGACTTTTATTCGGGTTGTAATATACAGGTAAAGGCATGTGAATAAATATATACTGGAGTGTAAACGGGTTAAATAAAATAATACAAAAAAACTTAGATTAAATCCGAACTAAATAAAATCTCTAACGTACGGGATTGCTTAATTTCTTCGACTTATACTTTTTCCTTCTTCTTTTCCTCGAATATATATGTATCGTAAAATAATACATGACTCATAATACACTACTTCGCTTAAAATCTACAACTAATTTTTTTTTTTTTTTTTTTTTTTTCTTTCAGCCTAGTACATGCCTTACAAAATAATCTTTTCTTTCTCGTGGTAAGTACACATGCTCAAAAGGCTAGTAATCAACTATATATATATTTTTTTTTTCTACTATTTCTCTCAAATACAATAATAATACAAGGCAATAATAATCGATATTTTTTTCTTCCATGCCTTAATAAACTTCAACTTCACTTAATATAATAATAATTGCAATCAAAAATCTAAGTTCGGACTTAATCTAAAAAGAAACGAAATTAAGGCGAGTGTACAAAATAATATAGTAGTGTTTAGAAACGAAACGGTTTAGGCGCAAATTGGTTTACTAGAGTTTCTAACACTAAAAATAAGTGTTACAAGGGTTAGGCGGAAAATATATAAAAATATAAAAAGAAACGAAAAGGCTAATCAAATGGGTTAATCCTAATTTGCCCCTAAGTTGTACCAAAATCACACTAAGTTACCCTAATGTAATTGCTCATCTGTGGTCTCGAAATGTATAACAATGTCAAGTTCTAAAGTCATCAACCATCGGCACACTCAAAGAAACGAAAAAGTAGCATTAAAAAATGAATGCTTTCAAAGGCTCAAAGATCTCACTATTTTTCTGAGTGGGGTAAAAATGCGTCATGCTTAAAGTTTAAGGTATTTACCGACAAGACACGATATATTTTTTTG
>CAJVGC010000001.1:7658712-7725067 GCA_910822075.1 Senecio squalidus | reverse complement strand
AATGTAGCAAAATCTGTTTGCATCGTAAAAAAACCCTCAAACTTTTAAAAATTCGATAAAAGGGGGAAACCGATATCTATAATATTGAGGTGTTTTATTGAAACAAAAAATCGGACCAAAGTTTTTGAGGAAATTTCCATAACCAGAATTTATTTATTTGTACCAACCTATTCGCTCTATGGCTTCTGCAAGACTTCCCACAAAAGAAGGCGCCCGTATAAACAAACCCAATTTGATTTCATGAAGTTCAGTAAAAGCAGTAAATGCTGCTAATAGTTGCAGGATAAAAACATAAATCACAGTCGGTGATCTCCACATCATGAATCCTATTAACTTTGCCCACGGAGGTTCTTCTGCAGTGCATTTTCCGCACGAAACGGCCCATGCAAAAAGAAACGTCACTTGAGTAAGGATTACAACAAGTGAGAAAACGACAGTAAACCATAGTAGTGTCCTCCCCTTCGAGTGAAATCCTGCAAAAGCAAAATGCTCAAAGTTAACTTGACGCTAGAATTATGCATATATAAAGTGGAACTCGACTTCTGACAATGTTAATGCTTTCCAGAGGTCAACTTCAAGCAAACAAGTCATGTACATAAATTCTTACTATAAAATAATATTTACTCAATAAAATACATCTTATCGTGATTTATATAAGAACATTAAAAACAAACACCATCCAAGGAGGCATTTGGACGCATAACCTGATTATAGTTTATTACTACGAAAGACAACGACTGTTTTAAAATAAACTAACATGTACCTTTTTCCAGATGAACGAACAGAATAAGTAGAGAAGCTACCAAGTTTCCAAATGAGATCAAACTGCAATTCAGAAAAGCGGCTGCAGAAACAAAATTAATGAACATAAATATATAAAAGAAAATATTAATAACAAATTAATCAAATAATCGTTCTGAAGATTTAAAATATTACAATCACACTTCAACTTTAACGCCTAACAACTCACATTTTCTATTAAGAGCATCTGGAAATGTATCAAACTTTACTCTGATATCTATTCTGACTTAAAACACGTTTATTATTGTATGCATCCAACTTTAAAATATTGTTATTATATGTATGCAGATACACGTGCCACGTTTAACTGGTCGGATACATACAACAACATTATTTTAAATCTAGATACATGCAATGGTACAATGGACATCGTAGTAAAGTTTGATATATTTCGAAACACTTACTACGTTAACATCATTGGTATGAATCAATAGTAACTTAACATAATCACTAACAATACCAAAATCATTGCATTGCATTGCATTGTATCATCACTTAAATCTCGAAAACTAATTATGTCTTCTTAAATAAACGTATAACGCTCATAATTTTGCCCTAATTCATATTCAATTTTTTATAATTTCAAATCAAATTTGCTAAGCGATTAAATGAAAAATGTAACCTGAAAATAGTATCAACGAGATTAATACTCGCATTGTATGGAATTTTGATCGTTTACTTGATTATTTTTCTCATCGCGAGCTGAAACTTTTTGGTGAAATTGAATCGATTTTTGTGAAAATTTGCGAACTCTCTCCATCAACAGGTCCACGAAGGTGATGACACATATTGTTTTCACGCTAAATAGTTAAAATAGATAAAAATTTTAAAGTTTATAATAAAAAGAATTCATAAGTTTAAATTACTTGATATCATAACTCATTCTATAACATCAAATATACATAACAACCGTAGCATTAAAATCTGAAGACACTAATTTATGTTAACTATCTTAATATTAGTTATATAATATATATATATATATATATATATATATATATATATATATATATATATATAGTGAAAAAGGTAGGTGAGATGTTAAAAGACTGATATACCCTTACGTGGGTAACACGTGGGGTTGAAATCGTTAAGATTTGACGGACGTTAGAAAAATGGACCTCCAGTGTAACGGAATTACAACAATGAGGACTAATGGTGTAATTATTTAAAAGAAAACCTCAAACTAATAATTCTGATACAAACACAGGACTAACGGTATAATTTACTCTAATTATATTAATAACTAGATTATTGTCCCGCGATAGCGCGGACAAAGATAAAGTTTGACTTGTAAATTTTTGTTTATTTAGATTTTAAGTTATTATGAGAAGACAATGTCAAACGTATAATAACATATATACGTTTACGTTTATACCTATGTTGCTTATAGTTAAATTAATATATACACTTTTACGTTTATATACATGTTTTGATATTTTTATGAGGAGATTTTAGAATAAAAATATGGTAAATCATAGTCTAAATTGAGCGATTTATAAGTAAATCAAACTTATGTTTTTTTTTATTTCAGTGGAGATGTAAATGAAAGAGAAAATGTAATTATGTATTGTAAGAGAATGTAAAATTGAAATAGTTTTTGATGACATCATCAATCTGATCTAAATCAAAGAGACCTTACTTCGCCATATATTAAAGATATGTATTTCTAGCCGTATATATAAACTAAGAGGCAATTTTTCATGAACCTCTTAAAACTATAGGGTCATTTTTATAAAATAATACCAACAAACTATAAACAACCTCCTCCTTCCTTTTCTTATCTCTCCATTAACTGAAAAACAACATGAACACATTACTCCACACTTCAATTTACAAACCACAACTAACAAATTTCTTCTCGTTCAGTCCTTCAATCATTAGATTAAGTCCTCGTTTTCGCGCGAAAAACGTTAAAGTTAATAATACATCTTCTTCAAATGAGTTAGATACTAAAGCTATAGATGATGAGAGCAAAGAAGAATTGAGTGGAGTGACTAACAAGAGTTCGGGTGGAGCTACAGACATCGAGAAAGACTTAAAGAAGGTAACGCGAAAGCGTAAATTAGTACTCGTTCTGTCTCAAAATAAATGTTCATATTTCTATTTTAGTTCGTGTTAAGAAAAGAAAAAAAAAGTAGTGGACACTCAGTTTGGAACGGAGAGATAAGAAAAGGAATAATCATAAAAGTGTTATGTTTTTTAAGACTTAAGGACGCTATAATTAGCATTTAGAAACTAGCTAACGAGGCATAAGTTAGTTTAAATGTAAAATAATCGAATGGTCTATATGGTTGAATCCAAATAAGTCTCAAAACTTACATTTGACATCTCTAAAATGTAACATTGGTCGTCCTGACGAAGTGAAACGACTAAAATAACCCTTTCTTTTAGTCTTGTGACTTGGTCCGGAAAAAGGTGTTTGAGTCCTTTCACTTGGTTCATGACTACGGGCGTTACAGTGTACATGAAATTTGGGTACAACCTCGTGGACCATTTACGTGATTAATTTTTAACAAAATAATCAGTTTGTGGTTTGTTAACTTACAATGAATTTTTCGAACACTCCACAACTAACAACTGATAATCAACTAACTAAAAATCTCTTTATTTTCTTCCCATGTTACAGGTTGTACAGAAAACAGCTGCAACATTTGCACCACGGGCATCCACAGCTTCAAAGAACCCGGCGGTACCTGGATCAACGTTATATACCGTTTTTGAAGTTCAAGCGTATGCATCAATGTTGGTGGGTGGAGCTCTATCTTTTAACCTCATATTCCCGTCAAACGAACCTGATTTGTGGAGATTAATGGGAATGTGGTCAATTTGGATGTTTAGTAAGTACCGCTTTCTTGTTTCATTAAACATTCGCAACACATAGTTCTTTTAACAGACAAGAAATCTGTTGGCCGGAAGACTCGACCCGTTCTTACCCATACTGAAAACTACCCGACCCACCCATTTTGTTGGATCTTGATGTTAAAAGTTCTATCTTTGTTACAGCTATTCCTTCCCTTCGTGCACGAGACTGCTCAAAGAATGAGAAGGAAGCTCTCAATTATCTGTTTCTCCTTGTTCCATTGCTTAATGTTACAATCCCGTTTTTCTTGAAATCTTTTCCGCTCGTTTGGTCAGCAGATACTGCAGCTTTTTTTGCTATGTATGCATGGAAGGTAAAATTTTTGCATTTCTTCGCTGTAGCAATTTTGACCCATATACATTTAAGGGGGTCGATATGGGTTGCAGTTTATGTTAAACGGGTCTATCAGATAATTTAGCCAAAAGACGTACCGGTCAAATGGGTTGAAAGTTGCCCAAAGTCTCTTTTGTGATAGTACTTTTGTGTTTTTTTTATCATAATAACCGTATTAGATGTAACCCAACCCAACCCAACCCGTACTAAAACTAACCTTTTTCAACCCGAACATGTGTTGACTCATCACGCAACCCACCCACCTTACCACCTCTACTTTATCTCTTTGTTAACCTAATTTGTTGATTTTATCTTTTATGCAGCTTGGATGGCTACAGAAAAATGAGTAAGTTTTGCTACGAGCCTACGAAGATCTTTCCGCAAAAAACCATCTGGGATATTGGAACATTATAGTTTATGTAAGGACACAGGGTCTGTTTGCAAAGGTAGGAAAATGTATATGAATATTCATATCCTATGCGACGTATGGTTTGTAGTTGCATACCTGCATAGGCTTTGTACGTATGTTTACAACGTGTTAAAATTAGGGATGAAATGTATACCTTTTGTGATTCATAATGAAAATGAATTATCATTATAAAGTGCTTTTCGCCTATTTTATACCAATTGAATCTCTATAACGCGTAGTTTGTGAATTTGAGTATATTTGGAGACATTTCTACAAGTCGTTATGGCCCTTGGTTCAACTATCAAATAATTGGCAAAGGTCACGATATCCGATAAGAGGTGCAGTTAGAAGTAGTAATTTTGACACGTCATCCAACCCGCCCGCCCCCGTGTTATACTTCTACATGGATTATCTGTTCGAGACTTAAAAGTCAAAAATTACGCTAAACGTTTCAAGCAAGCAAAATAAAAATTGAACGGATACTTTTGTATACGTTTTGTTTCACATATATTTACACAGATGCATTTACGAGAACAACGGGCAAGAAATTATATACAAAAATACCACTGCAATCTTAACTTCTTCAAACTGTTTTTAGACATTAATTTGCGTACTTGATTACTAATTTCTAGTTCTTTCTGTCGACAATAATTAAAAAAAAAAAAAAAAAACTATTACATAAGTAGCGAAAACTTAAACCTCCCTTACAAGTACTCTTCATCACTATCATCGTCATAATCAGAATCCGATTCATTGTCTCTCGGTTCCATCAAACTGTTCATATTAAACGATGAATCATCTTCCATTTCTTCCATATCTATCGTATCATAATTCATTCTTTGCTCAAATTTCGCATCAGAACAGTTAAGAAGCCACGCGAGAGAGCATTTTAGTCCTTTCTTTGCAACAATTCGATCCCTTGGTCTTATAGTTGACTCTAAACCGTAAGTGAAAAAAGCTGGGAAATCGACTAACTCATCCAACTCACGGCACATTTTGCTTTGAAAATAATCAAAGTTTAATTTCATGATATCCATATTCAAAGCAAGTAATTGCGGACACCCGGTAACCATTTTCTTCACTTGATCTAAAGAAAATCCACAGCTCTTTAAAAAGTTAACGTGTTTGACCACAGGGGTGTTGGTTAAGATTACAATCTGCGGCATTTTCTCTATAGCTTTTCCAAAATCTTCAATATCAAAATCGATAACAGATTTGAGGAAACTTTGCTGTTTTTCTAACTTCGGGCCAAGATCCAGTCCTATAATTTCAGGATATTGTGCGATTACAGACGAAATATTTCCCTCACGAACACCAAACTGCATCAGAAACTTAACATTTGGTTTAACTTTCTCTGCCAAACCAAACCCTAGTATGTGAGGTCGTGTTTCTATCAATCGAGCCACAGCTAATGACGGAATTCCCAAACTTTCAAGATATTCAACAAACGGTTTAATAACTCTCCCAACTCTCATTCCCAATATTTCCGGATATCTGGTCAAAATCGCTCCAATTTCCCTTCTTGCAACTCCAATTCCAACTAAATAAGCCACAGATGTACTCATCGTTCCCTCGAGTTTATACCCCAATACTTCCGGATACTTCTCAAGTACCCTAGGAATATCAACCGGTTTAATATCCGTACCTTCTAGATACTTAACAACAGGTGCAAGATCCACAACAACACTCGCATGAAGAACTTGAGGGTATCGTCTTAAAAAGTCTGTTAAAGTGGATCTTCTAACTCCCAATCTACCTAAATAATCAAGAACCGGAATCATGTTTTTCTTTACACTACAACCGAGAACAAGAGGGTAATTGTTTATGTCTTCAACTGTTAACCCTAATGTGTGAAGGAAATCCACCCGTTCTTGCATAACGTCAACGGTTACAGGAAGCTCTAAACCGTCAAGTTCATCTGGTTCAATACCAATACTTTTTAAAAATTCATAAACTCGTGCTCGATTTGCAATTCTTTCGTTTTTCATTTCAGCTAAGCTTGCACGGCCGTATAACGATGTGGATCCAGCTTGTTTTGGGGTCTTGGAAGTGGACGCATATGGTCTACTGGAAACGGAACATTGAAATTTCTTGAGGAAATTGATTCGTTTTTGGTAGTGAGTTGGGATGAATATAGTTTGTGTAGCGGTTGACAGGGGTTTGGAAAATGTAAGGGAAGAGATCTCGTGGTGAATGGTTAATATACTTGATTTTGGTATGTAATTATAACCTATGATCTTCATGATTAACGCACATCAATTTCTGCACTCTAAGAAATTTCAAAATTAGAGGTATAATCCTTCAAAACTTACTAGAAACATGGAAATGTAACAATTGCAATAATAGTTATGACAAAACGTGTAATTACGTCATAGTTTTCTCTGAAATGGTCAATAAGAGCTATATCAGGCATATATTATTCACGAGAAAGCCGAACAGCTAATTGCACATACAGAAATCTACGACTGCTAACGCCTCAGCGAACAATAAACAGATAAATTCAAGGACAGTTATTCTCAAAAACATGAAAATGTAGCATTTATATAACAGTTACGATAACATTATATGTACTAAAATATAAAAAAATATAACACCTTAAGAACACATGTAGAAACAGGCTATAACTTCGGAAAAAAAAAACACATAAATACAAGGAAAACTATTTGCAACAAACATGAAAATGTAGCAAATATGTTAAACGTAACGATAATAACTCCAATAACAGTATAGTTATCCCTTCCATTTATTTCTTATTTATCTTTCAACTTGCTAAAAAGTGGACCTTCCTACGCATAAATTCGATATAAACAGCAAAATTAACAGCTCATTCTTCCAAATTACGAAAACGAAACAGATAAATACTAGATAAAAAATTTCACAATAAACATAAAAATGTAAAAAATACAATAACAACAACAATTAGTCAATTACAATTACAATAATAATAATAAAACCTGTAATTTATTTTTACAATTTCAAATTTAAATTCAAATTAGGCATGAATTTGATAATCAATATGTAGAAATTAACGGTTTGTATAGATGAATTAGCTTATGAAATGATCTGTAAATGGAGAATAGAGTGAATAATCGTGAAAAGGAGTTACCGGTGAAAGAGCGCCGGTGAGCGGCGGAGGAACGGTGGCGGAGCTGGTGGTTGGATTTGCTATACTGAAAGTGTGTGTGTGTGTGGATACTGGATATTATTATGTGATTTAAATTGTTGATTTAAGTCCCTCTTTTATGGTTATATGTTATTCTACTCCTTTATAAAAATAATTGCACATATTCAGTCCTCTTTTATTTAACTTTTAACCATCAACTAATTCTAAAACGATAAATGAGTACACGAAGACGGATTCATAATAGGCTAGCGGTCGTGAATGAGTATTTTCGACTATTATCGTGGTGGTTTCTAAAGCCTTCCTTGGTAATCCCAAATATTAAACCTATAGAGGTTAGAACTCAGGTTTTTAAGTAGAACGACAAAGACGTCTTATCACTAGGTTATCTTAAATATGGTTTAACCATCAAATATTAGTCGAAAATGTTTTTACATAAAAAGTTAGTAAGATTGTGTCCGTCAAGAAACAAAGAAGATGATATTTATCATGATTATACGTTTGTTTTTTTAATTTTTAGATTAAAATATTGCAAAGAGAGAAAATATTATAATAACTTCTAGTAAAACATAATCTTTACTATTATATAAAGAGTCTCCCCCACCATCTTAATATCTTAAATTTAAGTAATTGAAATTACCTTAATACCCTTCATCTATATTTATTATTATTTAAGTCAAACAACACTCTCTTTCCTAATTAATTTAAAAAAAATTAACATCTAACAAATTAACTTATAATTCCTATGTAATTAAAAAAAAAAAAATACTTTCTATTTAATTTAAAAACTTTCAAAATTATAAATTTTATTTTATAATCCTATAAACTTAAAATAATGAAAATATTATGCATTTTTTTCTACTAAAATACGTATACTAAATCTACACTATAATATAATTTATTTCTACTATATTATAAAACATTTCCCACATAGTCTTTAATTCTCTAAAACCTTAGTAATTGAAATTACTTAACTACCGTTTTTATATCTCTCACCACATATCATTATTCAAAATAACTTATAATTAAATAATGTTGGTTAATAAAGTTTTAGCCTTGTAGAGTAAATGAACGGAAAGATACTTAAACATGTAGACTTAGAAGTGTTTATTTACCATAATAACAATAACCAATTTCGTTTATATTGATTAAAGAATTTATGATTGGAAACCAAAACTGACATGTAAGTCCATACCGTAATTAACGGTATTTATTTGTTAACAAATGGGTCAAATTCATAAAAAGTTCGATTACAAACCATGCAAAAATTGATGGAGAATAGGAAGTCGAAAGAGTTCATCTTAAAAATGATTCCTAAGTTTGTTTTGTAATTTGTTTGATGGACAATGAGAAGTCGGGTCAACACATACACACTTATGTCACACATGTTGGTCCTAATTGAACTTGATGAGGTTTCATATGCTAAAAATGTTTATTTGTTTATGTTTAAGTGTAGGGCTGAAAAGAATAACTGAACTATCTGAGATCAGTCCTTAAGAAAGGTTGGGTATCCTCTCAAGAAGAAACCATCATTATGAATATGCATGCTCAAATAGGTATTTACTCATTTTCTTTAAAAAATATGAGACCATTTTATACTCTCTTTATCTTTTAAAAGCTCTTACTTATAGGTAAGTTTATTTGTCATTACAATGTTATGTTTTAGATAGTCAACAATTGCAAGAAGCTTACCAAGAATAACCGATAACGAGATATAAAACTATTAGATAACTCAATTCAAGAAAAAAGTGTAAAGTGAGTTTGAACCAATCAAGAAATAGAAAAAACGTCAATTGATGGGCAAATGTTTTAACAAGTACAAGGACAACAAGAATTGCAACAAACTACTATCTTTTAAAAGTTCGTATCTTCACGTTTTACATTATGATTGGAGTTTAAATACATTTTATGTTTTTATCGTTTTGCGTATTTAATTTTCGTAGTTAAATATTCGTAATATAATTATATCAAATATAATTTATTATCCCCGCTGCATCGTGCGGGTACTATACTAGTTCTCTAATACAAATGAAGTAAAATACCCTTTTGTAAGAAAATAAAATTTGTTAAGCAAGTTGAATGATTTAGAATCATAAACAAAAATGAAAAATGTGAAAACAAAAATAATGGAATTTGTAAAATTCAATATTGCATATTTAAGGTCAAAAGGTTTGTAAAAGTGTCATAGAAAAAAAAATGTCACATATGTTCGGATTGTCCCAAAAATTAATCGTCCACTAGATATAGATTGAAAAATTTGATAGAATTAATCAAATTACCCTTAATTGAATCTATTATCATAAAATAAGTTAATAAAAAAATTATAATTGTCACCATGAAACAAAAAATAATAATTATTATATTTGTATTACACTGTTTTTTGTAACATACTTATTTTGAGACGAAAACATAAAATATATATTTTGACAGGACATATCAAATGTTGGGTAAACAATTCCTAAATGCTTAAAAAGAATATGTTTTAGTAACATTTTTATTGTTAGAACAATATATATAAAATAATAATTAATAATTATGTTTTTCTTTGGGGATGAATGGATTAACATAAAATATATATTTTGACATATATGAAAATATCAAATGTTCTAAAAGAGGTAAACAATTCCTAAATGCTAAAAAATCTGTTTTAGTAACAACTTTTTTTTTGGGAAAAATTTATATACACCCTAATTGATGATTTTTTCAATTTATTTTGCCCGGAAGAAAAATATAAGAAAAATTCTAAGGATATCGGGACTCAATTCAATTTAGTACCACCCTTCCCGCCAGTCTGCCCTTCCCCGAGTCTTCAAAAACATTAAAAAAAAAAAAAGTTAAAAACATCTAAAATTCAAGTTGATCCATAACTTAACAAAAACCCAATAAATTGTAATACAAATTACTTTCTATTCATTACTACAAACTATTTTTCACTTGTCTCCCAGAATACAATTTACGACAACAATAATTTAAAAACTCAAACTTACCGTTTCCTTCGAGTTGTCACACTTCTTCGTTCAGCTTCTTTTTCCGCAACCAGAACACAAAATTCAGCACCAAGCATCTCGTGTATATCAACGCTTTTAGAAACACTCAATTCAACAATTTCAAGAATAACATCGAGTGTGATGCTGAATCCCAATGTCGACAACACCCTAATAGCGTTTGCAATTCTGCATATGTTTTGTCTGGTTTCCATTTCGGTGTATGTTTGTTCTTGTTCTTCAAGGGTCATTGAGGTTACAGATTTGGTGTTTTCTGGGTCGGGTTTTGTGGGTTCGTCTTCTAGCATGTTATCTTTGACTTCAACGTGTTCACCGATCCATATGAACCCGTTACAGCCGAGGATCAAGTCGATTCTGTATTGTTCTATGTGGTGGAAATGTTGTTTGCGTCTTTTTACCAAATATGGAGATATTGTGAGCATTTGACCTTTTTCTAGCTGCGGATTACAATAATAATAAAATTTATTATTATGCTATAAACTGTGTCATCAAACAATAACGATGATTGGGTCTAAAATAATCTTCGAACAAGATTTCTAAAAACAAAAAGAAATTTAAAAGATTATAAGGTCGATCTTTAAAACTGGCAATTTTAACTATTTACTTATGAATAGTTGATTTGGAGTATGTTTATCTTTTAACGGGTTAACGGGTAAAATAATATATATAAACTTAAAATGATGTGCGTAAAAAATAGCACCAAGCCAAACCTTTCCATATTTCTGGCTTCTTGCTTGCAGTTGTAGACTCCCATCACGCATGAAATCGCGGACTTCAGCCTAGAAGAACAACATCGAGAAAATGAGTGTTGCAGTATAGATAGTGTTGACATGTAACGATCTCAGAAATAATTATGCTTGTATTATGCTACCCAACAATAAAGGGTTTTTTACAACCAAAACTGATAGGGAGTTTGCTATTTAACAACACAAGGTAGCAGCTCGACACTTTTACTTATTATGAATGGGTTGATGGGTTGATTCGAGTTATGTTAAATCTCTAACAGGTCAAATGGGTAGCAATAAAGCTTAATAGAAAACATAAATGAGTCGTAAGTCACACAAAGTGTACTTTAACGTCATAAAAACCCAAATTGTGAATACAAATTGTGAAATTTATATTTGGCATGCTACTTATTTACAAACAAAAAAAATTGGACTAAAAGTGTTTCGGGTCAATAAAAGCTTACCATTTTGATCTATTTACCCGACCTGCCCATATTTCACAGCAACGAAAATTCAAGGAATAATAAATTAGTTTCAAAAAATGCAAGAGGTTATATACTAATACTTACACAAATAACGTCATTTTCTTCAAAAATGCTACGCATATTGAGCTCATCGACAGCAGTTCGTCGTCTCTGACAATTTAAGGAATGAAATAAGAAGGGGATAAAACACACCATTTAAGACAAGTTTGAAGATAACTATGCCACATCAGTACAAAGTCCAAGGCATCACTACTTGGAACATTATACTATTTAGAATAACAATGGAAGATATTAATGCAAATAATTAGAAGCTAAACACCACTAAGGTTTAAAATATTAAAAGCAAAAAAGAACCAATTCCAATTTTGGCTCGGATCGAACCAAAACAAAAACCGATTTTATAAAAACCTAGAGAAAAACCATAATCAACCACTTTGATCAGGTCCCACTATGGCCGTTCGTATTTTCTAAACACAAAGTTTTTCTCTCCCCTACGAAGTTTCTATTATCGAAATAAAGTCTAGTGCCATTATATAAATCATATGTGTACATAACAGTGGAAGATGTACCTGAATGCCATCAGGCAAATTCATTGACGAAAGCATCAATACCGCATCTTGGCTAAAATTAATCTCCAACCTCCACCGTTTTGGGGCCACCTTCACAAATATAAACAAAAACTCCCTTTAGCCATAATAATTTATAACATCATATAAATCAATCAAAAGAAATTTAAAAAATTTTGAGTTACCTCGATGACACGGCCTACTATGATATCACCAACTTCAGGCTTATACCTACAATTTGAGATCCATCAATTAGGTTTTTAACTCTAACGGAGTTATTCTTTTAAACACAAATATAGATAGATAGGTTGTAAAAACTAAAAAGACCTGGCTCTCAAAGTGCGAACATAGACCAATTTATTTACGCGTTCGATAACTCCACACACAGTCGCCACAACTTCGCCCTCGAGGTCTGTAGTCCCATGACCCCTAAGAAAATACAAGAATATTACAAAGTGGCAAAAAGAAAAATTAAGAGACAGGTAGCATTGGGGTTAGAA
The DNA here is from genome assembly GCA_910822075.1 of Senecio squalidus. Taxonomy (NCBI): domain Eukaryota; kingdom Viridiplantae; phylum Streptophyta; class Magnoliopsida; order Asterales; family Asteraceae; genus Senecio; species Senecio squalidus. Next base: position 7,712,259 of record CAJVGC010000001.1, on the reverse strand, counting down.
TGTTGAATGTGGCTTCCAAATCGGAGCCTAGTAACTTAACCTGTTAGCTAAGCATAATGCCCGCATGAAAACAGGCAATGCCCGCATGATGTGACACATCTACATCCACTTAGACAACTAGTATGACGTATATGTCATACCATGTGATATTATTAAAATAAAAGTCATTTCACTTAAGACGCCAATCGGCAAAGACTAGCATATCATCAAAAGATAGGTTCGGTTACCTAATTAAAAGGTATATAAAGGTCCTAATTTTGATAACCGTTAAAAAGGGTCAGTACCTTATTGTATTGTTAACTTCACTTTTTTATTGTACTTTAACCGATTAAGTTTTGAAAATATGTTTTATTCTGATGCAACTATTATACAAACAATTGCAAGGAGATATAAGTATGCTACATGTACGTGTAAAAACTAAAGTTATTTGTCTACAATGGTAAAAGGTGAAATTATATTACCAGATATAATAAACAAGAAGAAAAAATTCCGTGTCTGCAACTTAAATGGAATCAAAATCAGTTCAAAAAATAACCTAGGGGGTGTAAGTTTTAGTTTATTTTTTCCGGCTATATTTTCATAAAGTCAATTTTTTGGCTTACGAACAAACTATGACTTTGTTTTACCTTATTTTAAGCAAACAGTAACTTCGTGTTAACTTATTTTTGGGCTTGTTTCGTCTTATTTTTAATAGGCACATTTTCCATTTCATGAGCATCTTATTCATAAGCCGATTTTTTATCTTATTTTAAGGCTTATGAGATTATAACGACTTAAAACCTGATAATAAGCTGATAAGCCAAAGCAAATAAATTCTATAAGCTCGAAACTAAGCTAAAAGCCTAAAACAAACACCCTTAAACATAATACTAAGCCCCAAAGATATGTACTTACGAAATATAATCCGAATCAAATAAGCTCGTAAACCCGGAAATAAACTAAAACAAACACCCACTTAACATTCCTTCAAACCTTATATTCCATTATACAAACCTTAGACTTGCCTCATGGTTATCACTTATCACATGTCACGGGGTCGAAACCTACCTAGTACTGGGATGGGTCACAGAAGATTTTCTACCAATGTATGTGGCTCTCTAACGGGACCAAGACGACTTCGTGCAGGCCGGGTCGGTCAAACCTTTTTTTTTTCCATTATACATATACTAATTATTGCTAATTACTTTTCACATTATTAATCAAACTTCATAAATCAAAAACACAAAAAAATAACAAAATAAATATGAATTAGGGATTACTTGAGAACGCCGTCATCTTGATTAACGGGAATAGAATCAGCGACGGTAACAGAAGCGTCGGAATTAGTTACTGAAAAAGATTCGAGTGCTTTTTGTAGCCGAATTTTTTGTGTTTGATTCAATGATACCTCTATTCCTCTCATTTTCACTAAATTTTCTTTTTTTACCAAGAATATAGAAAAAGTATAAACCCTAAATTAAACCCTTGTGTTGAAGAGGTATAACCGTCGGATTTTAGGCCCAAACTCAGACCCGGAAGGAAACTATATGGTTTTGGAGTGGATATGACTTATTTTTTTTTCCGAATTATGTTTTATAAGTCCATATTTTCTTAGCTTATATAATTATTTATGAATTTATTATTGTTTATTATGTCATAATATCTTTAATATATAATAAAAGAGAGGCCTTAAATGACACATGGCGAAGTAAGGACCCTTAGATGGGTTAACTTATTTGATTTCAACCGTTAGATCAAATTGATGATGTCATCAAACACTATTTTCATTTTAGTTGTCCCACATCGCTTCAGATATGAAACTTTTTCATACTTCTTGCCTATATATATCATATGCCTTTAGTTTTTCCTACTTTGTCCCACATCGCTTCATGTATGAAACTCTTTATATAATAAAAGAGAGGCCTTAAATGCCACATGACGAAGTAAGGACCCTTAGATGGGTTAACTTATTTGATTTCAACCGTTAGATCAAATTGATGATGTCATCAAACACTATTTTCATTTTAGTTGTCCCACATCGCTTCAGATATGAAACTTTTTCATACTTCTAGCCTATATATATCATATGCCTTTAGTTTTTCCTACTTTGTCCCACATCGCTACATGTATGAAACTCTTTCAGACTTCTAGCTTATATATATCATATGCCTTTGGATTAAAATATAGTTCGACGGTAATTATCTGGTCAATCGGGTCAAACCCGAAACCCGACAAACTGGAACTATTCTATCCGAAACCCGACCCTATTTATGAATCGGGTGTTGCCTTAAATGTCACATGGCGAAGTAAGGACCCTTAGATGGGTTAACTTATTTGATTTCAACCGTTAGATCAAATTGATGATGTCATCAAACACTATTTTCATTTTACACCCTTTTACAAAACATAATTACATTATCTCTTTAATTCCAATCTCTACTTAAATAAAAACAAAATTCCAATTTACTTAAAAAAATTTCACTCAATTTGAACTATGATTTACATTATTTTTATTTAAAACCTCCTAATAAAAAATATTAAAACCTGTGTATAAACGTAAAAGTGTTTATGTTATTATAACTATAAACAACATGTGTATAAATGTAAAGGTATATATATGTTATTATACGTATAACATTGTCTTTTTATAATAACCTAAAATCTACATAAACATAAAGTTTACAATTCAATTTTTATTTTTTTTCCGCGCTATCGCGGGACAATAATCTAGTACAGTAATAAACTCATAAATGTTTATATAAGTCGGAAAATTTGGACTTATGAAACATAGTCAAAATGTCAATAAGCCATAAATCGCTTATATCACCTTGGTGGAATATTTGACCGGTTTTTTAATATTTAACCGTTTCAGTTCAGTTTTATGGTCAATAAACCATAAGCCGCTTCAATTCAATTTTACCGGTTCGACTTTATAGCCTACATTTTACTAATAAGTATAATTAGTTCGGTTTTGATTTTGGAATAAAATCAAATACGTACTAAATTTTTCGATTTTTCATAAATAAAAAACTAGAATGTCGGTTTTTGCTTTGATTTGTTTTTTTTTTCCTTTAGTTTTTTCGCTTTCAGTTCAGTTTTACGTTTTCTTTTTTCTCACCCCCAGTTTATAACATACTGCGATTTTTGTTAATTAACTTAGAAAATTATAAAGGTGGTGAAATTATAAAAACTAATCATATATATTGTAACTAATTTAAATTATAATATAGTCAAATTGTGTAATTAAGTTTTATGAAAAATAAATGATCGACGAAATTTTGGACAAAATATATAACTACTTTACTATTGAAGCAAAACTCCTTCGGTTTGTGTCAACGACCAAAAGGTGTTGTTCTTCTTAGGGTTCTTAACTCGTAGGATGACGATTTCCCGAAAGTAACACCTCTTCCATGGAAAGGTGTATTTTACGTTCTGTTCTCGAGTCTAAAATTCAAGGGAAAAAAAAGTAATGTAAAGAAGAGGAAATTAAAAAAAGGAAAGTATTTATTTTGCTTTACGATCACCCCGAATATGGTCGGATTGTTTTCTCTGTTCTTGAGTCTAAAATTAAAGGAAAAGAAAGTAATGTAAACAGAAGTAAAGTAAAAGAAAGTATTTATTTTACTTTACGATCATCCCAACGCTTTGTTCTCGAGTCTAAAATTAAAGGAGAAGAAAGTAATGTAAAGAAAAGGAAAGTAAAGTAAAGGAAAATATTTATTTTACTTTGAGATCACTCCAAATATGCCCAGATTGTTTTATTGAATAAAACGTATAAACTTTAACTTCTAATCATTTCCTTTCCTTTTCTTTGCTTTCCTTCCTAAAAAAAAATTTGAGAACACGATAATTTATTTGTTTACTTTCGTTTACATTCTTTTATCCTAAAAATTCTTTAATATATAATAAAAGAGAGGCCTTAAATGCCACATGGCAAACTAAGGTCCCTTAGATGGGTTAACTTCTTTGATATCAGCCGTTAGATCAGATTGATGATGTCATCAAAGATATTTTCATTTTACACCCTTTTACAGTACATAATTACATTCTCTCTTTCCTTCTATTTCTCCTAAAATAAAAAACATAATTATAATTTATTTATAGAATCGTTCAATTTAGACAATGATTTACCTTATTATTATTTTAAATCTCCTAATACAAAATATGAAAACATGTGTATAAAAGTAAATGTGTTATATGTTATTATAATTATAAACAACATGTGTATAAACGTAAAAATATATATGTATTATACGTCTAACATTATTTTTTCGTAATAAATTAAAATCTATATAAACATAAAATTTACGATTCAATATTTATTTTTTACCGCGCTACCGCGGATTGTTTTATTGAATAAAATGTATAAACTTTACCTTCAAATCTTTTCATTTTCTTTACTTTCTTTCTTAGAAAAAAACTTGAGAACACGACAATTTATTTATTTATTTTTCTTTACCCTAAAAATAAAACTTGAGAACACAGTGTAAAAATAAAACTTGAGAACACAGTTGAATAAAATGTATAAACTTTACCTTCTAATCCTTTCATTTTCTTTGCTTTTTTTTCCTAAAAAAAACTTGAGAATACGACAATTTATTTATTTTCTTTCCTTTACATTTTTTATTTTCAGGGTAAAGGAATGTAAAGGAAAAGAAATAAATAAATTGCCGTATTCACAAATTTTTTATTAGGAAGGAAAGTAAAGAATACGAAATGATTAGAAGGTAAGATTTATACATTTTATTCATTAAAATAATCCGACCATATTTGAGATAATCATAAAATAAAATAAGTACTTTCATTTACTCTACTTTTATTTTTCTTTATATTACTTTATTTTATTTTAATTTTATACAAATAAAACTTACGGTGTAAAGCCCAATCCAGAATATAAAAAATCTGTTAAGACATTTATCAACAGTCGGTAGTTATATTATCACTTCAACCATAAACCAAATCACACTCAATTCATTTCCACAAAACTTGAATCACACTCATCATCTCAATTACATAAATAAATCTCAGATGAATTTTTTCAAATCTATCTTATCAGATGATCCTGATCCAGTCAACATGAATTCCGACGACGATATTTCAAATCCTACTTCCTCCGGCGAACCTCACGGCGGAGATGATAACGCCTCCGGCGGAGGAGGTTTATGGAGCTTTGGTGATCTAGTGAAAAATTTAACAGCTAAGTCGGAATCAGATGATGATAATGACGTCAGCGGAGCTGAAGAACAGCTTACGAATTCTGATCCTACTTACTCCGGCGAGAATGACGTAATCGATGACGTCAGAAACACCGGTGGCGGCGGTTTATGGAGCTTTGGAGATCTAGTGAAGAATCTAACAGCTAATTCGGAATCGGAAACTCATGAAGGAGATGAAGAACAGCTTACGAATTCAAACTCCGGTGAGAATGACGTCATCGATGACGTAAGCAACAACGGTGGCGGTTTATGGAGATTTGGAGATCTAGTGAAGAATTTAACGGATAAATCGGAATCAGTACTTGAATCATACAGTCCAAATCATCAAAATGACGAAGGAGATGAAGAACAGGTCACAAATTCTGACGTCAAAAACGACGGTGATAACGTCAGCGGTGGCGGTTTATGGAGCTTTGGAGATCTAGTGAAGAATTTAACGAATAAATCTGAAACAGTACTGGAAACTTACAGGCGTGATCTGAAGGAATTCGGATCCGGATTGAAGAAGGAATCCGATTTGTTTCGTGAAGTTGCGAATCGCGCGGTGAAGGAGTTACCTGAGACGATGAAGAAATCGATCTCACAAGGTAAAAATGTTGATGCTGTTGTAGTTGATGATTCTGATGTTAATAGAGTTTATTATAGTCGATTTGATTCGCAATTGAAAGAAATGCAAAATGATGTTGAGACTTATTGTAAGGATCCTGAGGATAGTTTGGATGAGTATAGTAAGTGGAAGTTAGGGTTTGTGTTGAGCGAAAAGGAAAGCGAGATTGAGAAATTGATCGGAGATAATGGAAGTGTTGAAGGAATTTATAAGAACGTTGTTCCGAATGAGGTTGATGAAGGGAGTTTTTGGTGTAGGTATTTTTATAAGGTGTATAAGCTTAAACAACAAGAGGATGTTAGAGCGAGTTTTGTTAGGAGGTCGTTGAATGTTGATGATGAAGAAGAATTAAGTTGGGATGTTGATGATGATGGTGATGAACAAGAAGAAGAAGAAAAAACGGATTTGCCTGAAACTGAAACGAAACGAAATATGAATGATGAAGTTAAAAATGTAAAATATAATATTGCTGATGATGATATGGAGAAGAATAGTGATGTTGCTATTGTTAACGAGAACAATGTGTTGGATCTGAAACCGAGTGGTGGAAGTGTGTCAGATGAGAAAGTTGAATTGTTAAAAACCGTTGAAAATCATGATCGTAGCGAAAATGTTGTGACGGATGTGTCTAATGATAAAGTTGACTCGGTGTTGAAAACTGATGAATTTCATGCTCAAAGTGAAAATGCTGGGAAAGATGTTCGTGATGAGAAAGTTGAATCGGTGTTGAAAACTGATGAAAATCTTGAATATGTGAAATCTTCTTTGCAAGAGGAGGAAGATCTTGAGTGGGACGAGATTGGAGATATTGGGGAGAACGATGAAAAGAATGTTTCACAAAGTGAAATTACACCAAAGAAAGGTGAGGTGTTTAAGCGGTTGAACAATGCCGGTGAAGATGATGATGAGGATCTGAGTTGGGATATTGAAGACGATGATGAACCAGTGAAAACCGGAAGCAGTAAGTAGTTTCCAGTTCACTAAAGGTGTATTTCATTGTGCATTTGTGTGCTGTTGGTTACTAACATATTTGTCGATATTGGTATATTCAATCATTTCATTTTGAAAAACAAGTTGTTTATGGTTTAATTGATCAAGTTGAGTTATATTTTATGCCTAACGATGACTTGAAGGGTAAAGAAATATAATTTGGTTTAAATGGATACTTACTGAAGTGGTCGAGCGCGAGTTAGTCACAAGTCACTCTAAATATATTGCATAAAACCTTATATCAAATAGTAGTGGCCATTTTAGAAATTATAACTTTTTCGATCTATTTTAGTATGAAATTATAAGTTTTTTAAATAGACCTAATTTGGTAGTTTTGCATCTATGTGGTGATGAAATTTGTTTCTCTTTTGCCTTTATTTGCTTATTATTTTCGTTAGCTTTTTACCTTACTAACCGGCATAGCTTGTTCAAAACTTTGTGCTTACCAAAACGTTCCGAAAAAGTTATAATTACCAAAACCACCAATAATCTAAAGTATAAGTATTCTATGTCATTCCTTTTCTTTACATCATTGTAAAAAGAGTCATTTTTTAAATAGAAGAAAAGAAAACAAGTGTTTATGGGTCAGCCCGAATCAGCCTAGCTGGTTATGACCCGTTTTAAAAGGTACTCGTTTTGATCCGCCATTTGGACACCTCTGCTCATTTGTGTCGTATAATTGGAACGATAACAAGTTCTTGTTAATAATGATATCAGTCTTCATTTGCTGTATAATAACTTGGGTGCTAACTGATTAAAACCTTAACTTTAACTACAAAGCCTAATAATAATTCACAAAATTAAACTTACACTTCACTACTAGCAAAACACTCGGGTGATATCGAAAGCAAAAGTTTAATCACCGACAGTTAACTCTAATTTCCTCCTTAAACATCAGAGAAATCGAGACAAAAAGCTGGCCTTAATAAGTTAGATATTTCCCGAACCAGAGTTGGGACCCATTTTCTGTGGTTCAGCTGAGACTGGAAGTGTGAGAAGACGACTTTCTCTTTGAGCCCGAGGAGGTAGTTGTTTAACCGGTTTTCTTGACCCAATCCATGGTAAGAATACTCCTGTCCCACCACGAGGCAACCTTCTTGGGCTCAAAACCATTGGACGAACAGGAGCCAACATAAGCAGATGTGGTGCACCAATGACACCCCATTTGGAAACAACACCCATTGAACCATAGCCTTTAAGGGGTCCGTTTGGTTGGGGGTGTGGGTGTGGGGGTGGAACCGGAACATTAGGCTGCCACACTGTTATGGGACCAGTTGCTACTGAGTTCTTTTCAGGCGAGTCTTTCTGGACTTTGAAAAACGTGACACTGATTCTTTTGGTTGGAGATTGACACATTACATGTCTTGCTGTGTCGGCACTGTGTCCCCTCATCACTAAGAGTGACCTGTGGAGTTAAAAAAAAGGTTATAGATTCTGCTTAAGGTAATATAATTTCAACCCATTTGCTTATGAACGGGTCCATTTGGGTTGTTTCCTAAAAGTGGCGTGGGAAACACTTTTTGGTACAACAATGGCGGTGAAACACTTTTTTATCAAGATCGGTAACTTAGGAACTTATGAAGAAAGTATGTTTACATTGTTATTCTATAATTTTTCCTTCTTTCTACTCAACGGTTTAGATAATTGTTGTGATTCATAAAAAGTTTTAAAAGTGGATTTAAAATTGTCCGTGGGTCAACCCATCTCACCTGTATTGCAAAGCGACTCTATTTGACTAGTTACCCAACCCACAAATATTCCCAACAGTAGTTGTAACTGAGTGAAATATATGATTATTACCCTTCACCGAGAGAAAGCATAAGTGGTCCCTTATAGTTTCCGTCCTTATCACAAACAAGAGTACGCCCGAAAGCCATTGTTGATTCGGAGAGAACAAGAGTAGAGACAGGTTGTTCCAGATGAGGTGGCTTCAGAAACGGCTGTGAAAACTCCCCCTACATGAATAGTAAACCAGATTAAGTTTGGGAATTATGCAGTGAATACATTTGATGGAAATATTATATATACCTCGTCAAAGAAGTTTATGATGCAGCTGTTTGGTCGTCTATTTTCAGTAATCAGACGGTACTTAATCAAATGGTCTATTATAGCTTCAAGAGGAGCTGGAATTGGCTCTATATTGCCTGTAAACATGTTAATAACCGGAAAAAAAAGTTATTTTACAATTAAAGCTAGCAAGATGGACGGATTGGGTAACGGGTCAGGTTGAAACAGGTCAGTGTTTGTATAGGTTAGAGTGGACTGGTTATGTTTGGGTTCATCTGCAAACGCTCTTTTGTTGTTTTCTTTTAAAAAAAGTTGTAAATCATTAACATGTTAATTCTGGTTACGAAAGCAGTACGTACTATTATAACAATGATATTAATCTTTCAGTCCAAAAAATTTGAGGTTTTCAACTTGTTCAACACATTCTCATTTAAGCTAATACTTCACCCGTATTAGATGAAATAAATATAACCCGGACGACCCGTTCATATCTAAATGGGTCGAAGTTCCCCACTACCTACATTAAGATAAAATACAACCCAAAACGGCCTATTTATTCTAAACGGGTCAAATTTGTCAAGTCTAGGTAAAATATGAATGTAGTGTTAATAAGTTAAGGACTACTTACTATCTTGAGATTTTTGTGTAGCTTCGTCTTTTATCTGTCCAAAGATGGGAGTTCCAAACTGAATTAGCTCTCTCTTAATCTCCTTTGACTGCTGGTTGTACATGATAAACGTCTCACCTAATGACATCAATTCATAACAGTAAAGTCAAGAAAAGTGATTTTGTGTCACACAACAATTAGTAATGATTTTAAACGAAGATGTACTGAAAATATAAAATGAGAGGATGAAAATATGGCATGTACGTTTCTAAAGGAGTCGAAAATTAGAGATGGCTATTTCAGCCCAATAACTTACGAATGGGTCGATTTGTGTGCAAACAAAAAACTAGCTAAAAGGTTAAGGGATCAAATATGTCGAACGCTTTTACAAGTTAAAGTAGCCTAACGTCTATTTGTAATGTACACATGCTCCTAAAACATTTTGTAATAAGATTGCTCTTGTAATCATAAGTAGGGTATAAATTATTTGTAAGAAAAAAACAAATAATTGACAAAAAGCGTTTGTGGGTTAACCTGACTCAACCTGTACTAAATTAGATGTTTCAACTTGACCTCGTTTGACCCATTGCCCACTCACCATTTAGTGAAACCAACAAAAAAAAATCGGAGGAGCATAAAGTTTTCTTGAGTTTCTTGAAACATCATTAAAGCCAAAAGTAGAGGTATATTTTAACTACTAGGATTTTTTTAATCCTTTTTGTAATATTTAAAGTAAAGGTGTATTTACTCGCAATGAAAATTAATTGCCAAACCTGTTCAATCCCTTACTATCTCAACTTCAGTCGCAAAAAGAATGAACTAGTTTATAACTATAAAAGCATCACGAAGCACAGTGGATCCACCTGAGAGTTCTCCATTTTTGCCAGCAACTCGGAGTTTATTCACATAGTCATTTAACTGAGTTAGCTCAGGATCAGTGAGTATCTTCTCATACAACTTCAAACCTCTTACAACGTTCGTCTGTCAATCAGTAGAAATCCAACATTCACGTCAAAGTAAACAGACTAAATGGGCCCAATTGAGTAATGTTTAGCTAAAATGGTACGGATGAACAGGTTAAAAGTCGTCACAACTCTATTTTCAATGCATACAATTAAATATGCTATACAGTTTTTATAACCATATTTTAGCATTAAATGTATTAAGTATCTGTCATAAAAAAACACAAATGTTTTCGGGTCAACCCACTGAAAAGAACTTACCATATGCCCTTTGTAGGACTCCTTGGCAACAAACCCTTTTGTCATCTTGATCTGAGCTCTCCACGCTTCACAATCTTCTTGGTTTGAGCATATCTTAACGTTTTCCACGAACGGCTGCATTTCCTCAGATCCTGCAGTTCAAAAGGCAAACAGAATCAAATTCATATCCTTCAAAGAAAATTGAGAATCACAAATTCATCCCCTAGAGTGTTCTGGTCGCAAATTGTTCCTAAATGCACCACGTATCTCGCCTAGTTACTATATTAATACCAACTCTGGTACTTTTAAACAAACAATATTTCGTTTTACTAACAAGATAGGGGTTTTAGTTCAATGTTTTAATCTGTCGGGAATCATATAGAAAAGTATTTTCTTGTACGAAAAATGTAAATGTAAAAGATCAATATTTAGTGTGTAAAATTTCAATAAAACTTTTAGTTGAATTAATGTCGATATCATGTGCCCTGTGCCCCGGGTAGATACATATTAGAAAATATTTTTTAAATATTACTGAAAAAGTTGGTGATTAAAAGATAATAATAAATATAAAAGCAGCAAAAATGGCTCTAGGGATCTTAATACGCCCAACAAACAAGACACAGGTGGTGACATCCCTTATTACGGATCTCGTCTTGCAGTCCAGACACAATCATGTGCCACCAAATTCTATTACATTTTAAAAACATATGCAATCAACAATTTTATAATAAATTTGATTTGTTATTGTTAAGGGTGCAAATGAGTCCAACCGAGTCATAGACCATTGCCGAGGTCGACTCTTGAACGAGTCTTCTTTATGTAGGTCCGACCTTTACCCGTTGAAGGTTTGAACTTTATTCAAAAGGTCAAGTATTTCAAAAATACTCTTAGAAATCATGTTTGGTTAAACAAACTCAATAAAGTTCGATTGCTGAACTTAAATACCCCCAAAAAAAGGTTCAACTCATTAATTACATAGAGATTAAGTAACCTTTTTATAAACCACAATATAACTCCTTTATAAGTCACATATTTCTATTCTATCCTTCTTATCCCTTCACACATTCGTTAAAGTCGTTTAAAGAATATAATCATTTTCCAAAAGTAAATTAGTCGATTCGTAAAACAAATCAAACAGTTCCAACTACCGAAACATATCTCTTAAGCTCATTGTATATACACAAACACAATTCCAAGAAACTGCAAAATTAGTTATTGCAAATTTGACTTTAGTTTCTACACATATCTCGAGATTGAAAGGGACTTTTTATTAAAATCGAACCTTGATAATCTCATTCCAACTAAAACTCCTCGGGATAATATCAGCAGACCTCATTTTAAGCTTTTACTGATTCTCAACTTGAAATGTGTAGTATTATATTATATTATATTATATATATTTTTTTAGAAATATAAAAACGATACTATGAATAGTGAACCAGACATGCAACATGTGTCGACCTGGTTGTCCGCCTGTTTAAATATAATATTTTTCTTTTTTACTCTTATTGCTAGTCTACACCGACGTACTTGTCTGCCAGCTTAAATAATATATATTTTTTTATTACTACGCTATTAAATCTATACACAGAAAGATAAATATAATCGATATATACATATAGATATTGTTCAACATATATAAAATATGAGTCAACATCTACTATAAATTTTTAAATAAAATATGCGAATATTAGACAAAAACAAAAATAGATTACAAATTTTTATAGTCAAACCTATTATAATTTAGCAAAATAACAAAACTAATAATAGACATGAAAATAATATTACAATATATCAAAATATCAAAATATTCAAAGTTACTATAATACGTATGGTAAATGTCTAAGTGATGTGATGACCTTCTATAGCTCGTAACTATTGATGTGGTCTGGTCTTGGTCGACTCGTGAGTGATTTTAAAAACTTAAGTTTCACCCGTTTGAATTCGTTTACATAAATATTTATCATTTAATTACTTTATAGATACATAAACAATCATTTAGTAATTAATTCTATATATATTATTATATTTATATAAATAATAGACTTAAATAAGCTTATTTAAGCTTAGCTTGTTTACTAAACAAACTTCAAAATAGATTCAAACTAGGTTCAAATTGAGTTTTTGACTCATCTAAAGCCCTTTATATATAACTTAATAAAATAATAATAAAAAAAGTTCCAAAAAACAAATTATATTATTCATATTACAAATCCAGATCCTTATTAAACAATAAATTCAATCGTATATTGATAATAGATAAATATATAAAATCCAAAAAATCAATATAAAATATTATATTACATAACACATGCATATTATAGATATATTTATTTAGTAATAAAATCTCATTTCACCTTAAAAATAAATTTCTAACCACATTTTTCATGTTACATAAATATTCATATAATCAAAAACATTTTTGAAAAAAATCATATAATAAACAAATAAAAATAAAAAATAGATCTGAAAAAAACTAATACAATAATAATAATAATAAAAATGCAAATAGTTATACCTGATTCAGTAATCTCACTCTTAGGTGAATCAATTTCATTACACTCAACCACAACAAATTCCTCTTTAGTAACCTCCACACCTTCTTCAGTGTTGCGACACCGGAATATCACAATTACAAAGGGGTAGAAGGTTCGGATCCGAAGGAACTGATCCGAAGAAGACCTTCAGCCTAGCTTCCTTCTTCGATCTCTAACTTACCTACACAAGTAAGTAAACACACGAGTAAACGGAGTGGGGATGGTCCCCTGGTTTACCTCGGGCGTAAGAGTAAGATTTCGAAGAGAGAGAAAGTATATAGAATGTAGTAAATGTAGAGAGAGAAAAAGTTACCCTTGATGTGACATGTGTGTCAGGTATTTATAGGCTTCCCAAAATAGCGTGTCTGACCTGACAAGATCCTTCGGCACAATGTTCGGATTGATGTATCTAATCAAGTTCTTTCGGCGTAGTGTTGGTTTGGCCGATAGAAGTCTATCGGCCAAACAGGGTACGTCATCAGCCCCCCTAGTCCAGTATTACATAGTTAAGATTATGTAATGCTTGACTAGAAGAACAAAAGGTTATGGCTCTTTCGGTCAATCTTTCGGATAATAGGGGGTGTCTCTTGAGTTCCTTCGGGTCAGGTACACGTTTGTCCGTTTAGGCGGGATAACTGGATTTTAGTTTCGGCGGGAAGTTTTTCAAATTAGGGCAATTAATGCTGGTGCAACCTGTCGCTATGTCATTGGTTGAGAGAGGCGGCGGGGTTTCAGACGCGCGTCCCATCGTCTGACATACACTTGCCTATAAATAGCTCGTTTTACCCCATTTGTAACTTTTTTCTTACTTTTTCTTTTTCACTTCTTCACTGTGTGTTCTTTCTTCCTCCAAACTTCGATCGTTTCTTTCGTTTTTCTCCGATTTTCATTATGTCGAAGCAAAATAAGGAAGACCTCCGGCGATGTTTCTCAAATCTAACTCAAGAATATCTAGATGCTTTTCTGGAAAAATATGCCATCGGGCCGGGATATGGTGCTGTTCTACCAGGTCCGACCGATACTATTTTTGATGCTCCCCGTGGCAAAATTGGTGTTTACGCCGATTGGTTCGAATTTTCTAACATTCGTCTTCCTTTTTCTAAACTTTTTCTTGAATTCTGTGAATACTACAAGATTACTCCTTCACAGTTAAATCCTTTGGGGGCTTTGAGACTATCCTGTTTGAAGTTCAGAGTTGGGCCCTTGGGAATCAACCTTCATTGAATCTCTTCCGTACATTTTACAAGCTAGGTAAAGCCGGTGATTGGTTCACTGTTGACAAAAGAAGAAAACCTAGCCCAGCTTGTTCGTCCGGCTCTCCTTCCGGCCTGAAAAATTGGAAACCTAAATTTTTCTTTGTTAACGCTGCCGTGGCTCCCATCCGGATGAGATGGAAACACAAGGACGAGTCTGTTTCGGATGAACCAATTCCAAAGGGGGTTGTTCCGGACTCCACCATCAGGCATTTTACAAGTCATCAAATAGAATGCCGGACGCTGCCGGAACATATTTTGGTTATGGCTGGGCTGAGCCGGGTGTGGACGTCCAACCTTCAGAGGCCTTGTTTGCAGATGAATAATCGAGGTGAGTTAAGTTTGTTTAGATCTTGTTTGTTCGATGATTACTATCGGCCCTTACTTTAAACATATGTATTTTTGTAGATCTGCCTCTGATTGACTTTCTGGAGTTGACCCGGTGGGAAGGAGTTAAGTATATCACCCGGCCAATCGCAGAAGGTGAACCAACTTGGTTGGTTCGGATGAATTCTCGAGTGGTACACATGTCTGATGATCCTCTTCCCTTACCTTATACCGATGCTGATGCTGTTTTTTCCGGCGGGTTACAACTTAAGGAATCCTTCGGATGAAGATTTTGTCCAACCTGCCCTCGGAACCATCATTGGCCCGGTAGTCAACCAGCGAGGACTGGTAACAATACTATTCCCTTGCTTTTCAATGCTTTATTTGCCAAATCTTCAACTTCTGTGGGGAACGCAGTTGTGAAGAAGAAAAGGAAGGGTGAAGATTGGTTCCCTCTCACTGAAAGAACGAGTGCTGATGAGGTTGTGGCTCCCGAAGCAGAGGCTGAGCCGAGGGCTAAAGCGAAGAAGATGAAGAAAATCTCTTTGTCTGCCAAGACTTTGACTATTAAGGAAAGTTCTCAACAATCCGAGACTTCTATGATAGCTGGTTCATCAAAGCCTAAAGAAAAAGCAAGGAGGTTGTTCTTTCTATTCCTTGCCCTCAGAGTAATTTGGTTATTGTTGGAAGTTCCGGAGAAGAAGACGAAGCTTCTTTAGATGGTACGGAGTTATACTGTGACCCTCCCCTAGGTGAAACCTCTTCCGAAACAGCTTTTGCCTTAGGACTGATAGTTTATGATGAATTATCAACAGGTTCCCATGAATATGGAAAAAGCTACTTTGAACCCGGAGCAGATAATTGAGGAAATGAGTGCTAAGGATGTGCTCGATAGACCCGTGGAGGATATTCCTACAGCTGATCCGATGGATATGGGAAATGAGAAGCTTGTGGCTCCTATCTTGGAGGAGGGGGTTTTGCTGACCAGGAAGATGAAGGCCATCAACCCTCGGTCCCCGAAGGTTTAATTCGTAAGTCTTCGTCCCTGGTTGTGTCTCGGTTGGAACAGGATCAAGATTTGAGGGGCGAGACTTTTACGAAAGTTTCCATGGAGAAAACAGAAGGTACTTTTTCTTCTTTCGGTATAATCCTCCGTTGTGTTTTATGACTATTCTTTTGGTTTCTTAGCGAAGTTGCTTATCTTTTCTCCAGCTAAAGGAAAACAAGTTGTGCTTCAGGCGGACACCGATATTCAGTCTGAAGGTGATCCCTCCGATACTGAATCCGAAGGTTTGGATGCAGCGGTGGCCGAGACTTTGTTTGTGTGCCACAGATGGGTGTTGTGAAGTGTGGTGATCTTGTCGAACCAGAATCCTTTTGTGTCAACCGGGATCTTGTTGATCATCTAGCTACTCCGGCTGAGGCTCTGCGTCTTAGCAAACTGGGGAATATCCAGGCTGGTCGGGAGTTCGACTTTGCTCTTGCCTCATTGAATGTCATAGGTCCTGACCTCCGTCGCCGAATGGAATTATCGGCACGGGAAACGGAAGAGCAAAGATTCCGGGCCTTGGAGCTAGAGGGTAAACTTTCGGAGGTTCTCAACCGGAAGAGACATTACCGTGAAAGAAGCCAGAGCTTGGCCATGGAGGTGGATCAACTGAAGGCCTCTTCCTCCCGTCTGAATGAGATTGCTGTTCGGCAGCTTCAAGAAAAGTTAGAAACAGAGCATCAGATGGCGATGGATAACCTAAAAAATCTTCTTGAAGCCCAGCATCAAACTGCCATCACCAGCCTAAAAGCAGAACATGAAACTGCCTTAGCCGAGGCTCGAGCCCAAAGTGATATCAATGGCGATGTTCTCCGGTCGTTGGAGGAACGGTTGAGGAAACAAGACATTGAGTTGGCTGCACTTCGTTCGGACAGAAGTTGGTTGGTAACAATGGGTCCGAAACACGTCGTGCAAAAGCTTCACTCAAGTCATGAGTACTCCCGTCCCCAAGAACAGATTCGGACATTGAACTATAAAATGGGGTGTCATGATGGTTTAGTTGCCGGAATTAACCTTGGTCGTTGGGGAAAAAACCTTCTTCTTCTCCGTTTTTCAATTCCCATGCTGCTTCGGAATTGGAGAAAGCAGTATCTGATGCTTCTAAAGTGACCTATCCTTATCTTGAAGCTTTATCAGTCGCCGAGGTTCTTCAATAGAAGATTTTAAAAAGGTTGAGCCAGCAGCAGGTCCTCCTTCGGACGAGGAGTGATACTTTTATGTTGTATTTTTCCTTTGTTATGTAGCACTGAGATGTGTCTTCAACCTGTGAAGACATATCTAAAACAAGTTATCATGAATTTTGACTTTTTGTTGTTTGTTTTTATTTCCGAGTTTATCTGAATCTTTTATTTTCTTGTTGTGATTATTGTATGTTGTTAGAATGCTTTTGTGCGGATTTCCTTAAACTTTTCATTAAGAAATTAAGATTCAACTTTTCCTTCGGAGTTAGGTCCGATAATTATTGAGGTTAGGCTCAATGTTTCTTTCGGAGTTAGGTCCGATAATTATTGAGGTTAGGCTCAATGTTTCTTTCGGAGTTAGGTCCGATAATTATTGAGGTTAGGCTCAACTTTTCCTTCGGAGTTAGGTCCGATAATTATTGAGGTTAGGCTCAATGTTTCATTCGGAGTTAGGTCCGATAATTATTGAGGTTAGGCTCAATTTTTCATTCGGAGTTAGGTCCGATGGTTATTCATCCTTATTTTTTCTTAGACTATCTGAATTAATTGTATGTTCCATCACTTCGTCAAGTGTTATGAACATTCATTCGAATAGTGCTAATAGAGGGAAAAATTGGCTACGACGGCCTTTCATTAATAATAATAAAAGAAAAAACGGGTTACATCATATATTCTGGACTAATTATAATATTTCCGAAGGTTCATTGCATTCCATGTTCGGGGTATTGGAGTGCCGATCATGTCTTCCAGCTCGTATGCCCGTTGCCCTTATCTTTGATCACCCTATATGGACCTTCCCATTTAGGTCCTAACTTTCCTTCATTTTCCTGCGGCTAGCTTCGTTTTTTCCGGAGGACCAAATCTCCTTCTTTCAAGACTAACTTTCTAACTTTCTTGTTGTAGTCTTCTCAAGTTTTCTTTGTATTCGATCTCTCTGGCCGCAGCTATATTTCTTCTTTCTTCCAGCACACCAAGTTGAGCCGGATTTCTTCCTGGTATGGTTTGATCGTTTCCGGAAGCCACGCGGTGACTTGGCATTCCTATTTCGGCCGGTATTACCGCCTCAGATCCATAAGTTAGGCTGAAAGGAGTTTCACCCGGTACGTTTTCTGCGTAGTTCGGTGTGCCCATAACACATGGGGACACTTGATCTACCCAGTCCGCTCCTTCTCTTCCCAACCTTGCTTTTGATTCCTTCACCGATACTTCTGTTAATTCTTTCCACCTGACCGTTGCTCTGTGGGTGTGCCACCGATGTGAAAGTTTGCTTGATCTTCATCTCGGTGCACCATTGCCTCAACGGATTATCCGAAAATTGCTTACCGTTATCTGAGATCAGCTCATTCGGCAGTCCGAACCTACACACAATGTTTTCCCACACGAATTTCTGCACTTGCTTTCCAGTGATCCGGACGACTGGTTTTGCTTCGACCCACTTGGTGAAGTAATCCACTGCCACTATCAGAAACTTCATTCCTCCAGTTCCCGTTGGGAACTTTCCTACAATGTCGATTCCCCACTTCTGAAAGGGCCAGGCCGATAATATAGATACCAAATTGTGTTTGGGGAGTCTCGGAATGGGTGCATGAATTTGACAAGCATCACGTCGGATTAGCTCAATGGCATCAAAATGCATAGTGGGCCAAAAATACCCCCAATCCGGTAATTTTTGCGACCATGCTTCGTGGTCCGGCATGCATTCCACACGCTCCCTCATGCATTTCCCGGATTACATAATTGGCCTGTAATGGTCCTAAACAACGGAGTAAAGGTGACAATGGATTTTTACGATAGAGGGTAATACCTTTCATTACGTAGTTTGGTGCCTTCATCCGGATCTTTCGGGCTTCAGTTGGATCTTGTGGCAGGATTCCCTCTTGTAAGAAGTTCATGATTGGTGTCATCCAGGTGACTCCTTCATCTTCCACAATCATTAACGTCTCCTTCGGATTATCTATGGCCCTTAGGTCTTGTGTTTCTACCATGACTTCCATCGCTGTATGTCCGAACGCTATGGAAGCCAACTTGCTCAAAGTGTCAGCGACCTTGTTCTTTGTTCGAGGGACTTGTTCAATTGTACATGACTGGAAGGTAGACATCAAGTCTTCGCCTTTTCCTTGTACTTGTTCATTCGGTCCTCTTTTGCTTCGTACGTTTCGTTGATTTGGTTAGCCACCAACTTCGAGTCTACTTTAACCTTCAAGTGCTCAACTTTCTTCTCTTTTGCTTTTCGGAGTCCGGTTATCAGAGCTTCATATTCGGATTCATTGTTTGTGTTGTCAAAACCAAAACGAACGGAAAATGAGAACTCCTTCCCTTCTGGACTAATAAGCAGAATCCCCGCTCCCGAACCTTCGGAACTAGAAGATCCGTCTGTGAATAAACCCAAACTTGGTCTTTCTTCAGGTTTCTTCCTTTGTCATCAGATTCTGCTGGCCTCTTCCTTTTTTTGTTATTCACGGGTTGTTCATCCCCCGTTTCCATTGGAATAGCGTCCTTGGATACCCCTTGATCCGGAACTTCAGCTATGAAATCAGCTAGAATTTGTCCTTTGACCGATGTCCTGGGGACGTATTCTATATCATAACTTCCTAGTTCGATGGCCCACTTTGTGAGTCTCCCGGCCGTTTCCACATTCCTTAAGATCTGCCTGAGTGGTTGATCAGTGATTACCCGGATACTATGAGCCTGGAAGTATCTCTTTAACCTTCGGGAAGTGTAAACCAAAGCTAGCGCTATCTTTTCTACCTGAGTGTAGTTGTTTTCCGGACCTTGTAGTACTTTGCTAACAAAGTAGATAGGTATCTGTTCTCCTTTTCTTTCAGCCAGGAGAGCGAGCTAATGACTTCGGCTGTAGCCGATAAGTATAAGATCAACGTTTCTCCCTCCATCGGTGCCGTAAGAGTGGGGAGAGCCAAGACGAACTTCTTTATTTCTTGTAGGGCTTTTTCAGCTTCTGATGTCCACCGGAAGTCTTCTTTTTTCACGCAATTTTTCAAGGTTCGAAAATTGGTAGTGACCTTTCGGCAGATTTGCAAGATATCTTCCCAGGGCTATGACCTTTCCGTTCAAAACTTTGAAACTTCCTTCATTGTTTTGGGCGACGGAGAGTCGTTCTAAATCTCGAACTTTTCCGGATTAACTTTGATACCCTCAGGGCTAACGATGTGACCTAGAAATTTTCCTTCTTCCATCCCGAAGGAGCACTTTTCTTTGGGTTAAGCTTCATGTTGATTCGTCGGAGATAGCGAAAGTCTCCCGAATGTCCTGGATCATATCTTCCTCCGTCGTGATTTTATGACTAGGTCATAAACGTATGGCCTCTAGATTTCTTCCGATCTGTTCTGAAAAAGCCTTGTCTATTAGCCTCTGATAAGTCGCTCCGGCATTCTTAAGACCGAAAGGCATCTTTCGGTAACAAAAGATTCCCATATCAGTGTGGAAAGCCGTCTTATCCTCATCCTCCTTTGCCATTTGTATCTGGTGGTATCCCTTGTAAGCATCTAAGAAGCATTTGAATCGGAAGCCTACCAAAGCTTCCACTTTCAAATCAACCTCCGGTAACGGATACGCGTCTTTCGGGCAAGCGTCGTTGCGGTCCTTGAACAACACACATTCTCATGTGTTGTCACTCTTCCGAATCATGACCGGGTTGGCTACCCAGGTTCGGTACCGGACTTCTCGAAGAATTCCGGCCTTGGTCAATTGTTTAACTTCCTCACAGGCTGCCCTGCTTCGATCAGGTGCTAGGCCTCGTTTCTTTTGTACAATGGGGCCTTTTCCTTTCTGAATGGTCAACTTATGTTCGGCTAACCCTCTTGGTACCCCAGTCATATCCGAGGGTTTCCAAGCGAAGACATCCCTGCTTTGCCGGAGAAGTGTGATGAGCTTTTCCCGGCCTTCTTGAGTGAATGTGTCTCCCATTGTGACTGTTTGTTCCGGATGGTCTGGGTGGACAATGACTCTTCCCAGCTTGATTTCTTCCTCCTCCTTCTGTAAGATCTTCTCAATTTTCTGACATTCCAACACCTTGTGCGCTTCGGGACGGACTTCGACAATACCTCCGGGTGTCGGAAATTTCATGAGTGAATGGGCTGTTGATATAAACGGCCCGTAGCTTTGCTATCCCAGGTCTTCCGATAATCACCGTTGTAGGGAGAATTCGCCCGGACTACTAAAAAATCGATCTCAACAGTCCGAAACTTGTCATGATTGCCGATAGTGAGAGGCAAACGAATCTGGCCTATGGGTTTCACCGTTTCTCCGGAGAATCCGATCAAATACTGGGAACACTTTTCCATCTTGTTTTGTGCTTCGGGGTCTAGCTTTAAGAAACATTGCTCAAAAAGTATTTCTGAGGCACTCCCGTTGTCAATGTATATCCTGTGAAACCGTTTGGTTTCCAATGTCTCCCACTATAACCATCGGATCAGTGGTTCCTTTAGGGCTATCAACCGGAGGAAAGGACATTTCCTGCATCATCCAAGGTTCTGTTTCTTCGATACGGGGCTCGCTTCCCTCCCCTCCATAGGAAACCATTTGTATCTCTTTTCCTTTTCCTTTTCCCGGGGAATGCCGGACCTTGTCTCTTCTGGGCACCCAACTTTCCATTAAATGATTAAGCTGACCGTTCGTACCGCTTCCCTCAATCTGTTTCTTCAACTGAAAACAATCATTAGTATAGTGTCCTTTGTCCTGATGGAATTCACACCATCGGTCAAGAAATCTCTTATCCGGAGCTCCAACTAAAGGAGCGGGAGCCGTGAAACGTATTCTCCCTTTTTCAGTAGCCAAAACTTCACTAGGGGTTTTGCTAAGTTCGGTGAAGCTAACGGCCTCCGAAGACTCGGTAGAAGATACAAAAAGGAGACGAACGAACAGGTCCTCGTCCGAACCTTCTTTCATGACTGCCGGGGGAAAACTTTTTCGGTTCGAGGAAAACCCCCACGCAGGACTTATAGCTGGAAGTAGCACTTTTGATCCCCTTTTTGACGCAGCTGTGTTAGCTTCAACATACTGTCTTGAGGCTTCTTTCCCATTGAGAAACCTTTTTACTCGTTCCATCATTTCATCTCACAGTTTCGGGTACCCTAGCATTGAGTTTTGAGCCGGTACCCGGATTCCTTCCATGAATCCTGATATCTTCAGCATATCATTCCCTCCTTTAATCTGCAGAAGCTCCCGCTTCCATCTTTCAACAAAATCTTGCAGATTTTCGCCCTCCTTTTGCTTGATTTTTGCGATGTCCGTCGGGCCCCGAGTGTATCTACGTTGCTGCATGAAGTAAAGTTCGAACTTCCTTTTTTAGGTCCTTGAAACTATCAATGCCTTCTTCCGGTAATTCGCCGAACCAGATCCTTGCAGGACCAACAAACGTCTGAGCAAACATTCGACACCAGATCGGCATAGGCCAGCCCTCTGTATCAGCTGCACCAGAGAAAATGACTAAATGATCGTCCGGATCACCACTTCCGTCATAGGTACGCACGATGCTAGGCATCTTAACTTTCGAGGCATTCTGAACGTGGAGATTCTTCGAGTGAACTTAGAAGCAAAATCTGATTGATAAGGGAGACTCAGATCTTCCTCGTCATCACTGTATTCCGCCGAATCACTCTCATAACGAATCTTCCGAGCCACAGGGGGAGTCCTTCGGGCTTGATCTTTCTTCTTTCGTTCATGTTTTTCCAACAGGGCCTTAAGTGCATCGTAGTTTTGTTCTAGGAATTCTTCCGTGACCTCCATGTTTCTCTCTACAGTAGTCTGTTCATTCCTTGGAGTTTCGTCTTCAACCATCGGCTCCCTTTGACTTCCCGAGGCATTAATCGTAGAGGTGTTAGCTGTGAAAGCGAGTACGGTACTGTAGAAGCCATATCTATAGGTCCCACGGATGGCGCCAAATGTTGCGACACCGGAATATCACAATTACAAAGGGGTAGAAGGTTCGGATCCGAAGGAACTGATCCGAAGAAGACCTTCAGCCTAGCTTCCTTCTTCGATCTCTAACTTACCTACACAAGTAAGTAAACACACGAGTAAACGGAGTGGGGATGGTCCCCTGGTTTACCTCGGGCGTAAGAGTAAGATTTCGAAGAGAGAGAAAGTAAGAATGTAGTAAATGTAGAGAGAGAAAAAGTTACCCTTGATGTGACATGTGTGTCAGGTATTTATAGGCTTCCCAAAATAGCGTGTCTGACCTGACAAGATCCTTCGGCACAATGTTCGGATTGATGTCTGATCTAATCAAGTTCTTTCGGCGTAGTGTTGGTTTGGCCGATAGAAGTCTATCGGCCAAACAGGGTACGTCATCATTCAGTAATCGTCTTCGTCTTCGTTTTCGACTTCGTCTTCGTTTCCGTTTCCATCATTTTCTCCTCAATCACTTTCTGTAGCTCAAAAGTGACGTCAGCAACGGAAAAATACTTTTGCATCTGAATAACCGGAATCCAATTGACTCTCCGGCGATGTAAGGCTTTGAAAACCTCTTCGTAATCTCGTTTACCGTTCTCTAATTGTGAGAGATGGTGACATAAGGTGTCGATTAACGCGTTTGATGCAGCGAATTCGCCTCGGAACCAGGAGAGCATCGCGTTTGAGGCGGTGATGGAGTCGGAGAATGGTGATGGTGATGGTGACGGAGAGAGGTGATCGGAGTTGCCGGCTGCCGGCGACATTGTTGTGTTATGATGAGATTTGGGGTGAGAGATAGATAGATATAGAGTGGTGTATGTGTAGGTTTTGTATATATATATATGTGTGTGTGTTTGTATGTATATATTGTGTGCATGTGTGTTTATATATAATGAGTGGAAAAAAGGAAATTAGAATTAAATTTAATTAAATTTTGGGAAACTTGTGGTAAAAGAAAATGGAATTTGGATTAATGTTAATTTTGACTCATATATTTCACATTTTATTTGTAAAATGTGATTAATCTATTAAAAGCTTTTAGAGTATAACTAGATTATTGTCCCGTGATAACGCGGACAAATATAGACAAAAATAAAATCGTAAACTTTATGTTTATGTACACGTTAAAAAAAATATGATGCACTGAATACAAAATCCATATGGGGTTTTTGGAGACGAATAACACCAGGAGAAGAGTGAGACCATGTAAATATGTAATAATTTTGAGAAAAATAAAAACTCAATTCTAAATTTAGTGAAAAATAAGTAAAATGTAATAGAAGATTTTAATGGTTAAATATAAGAGTAAACACCTAATCGAGTTGAAACTTCAAAGCTGGTAGGACAAATAACATCATGGCAAGATATAAAGGTGCAAAAGATATAGCTTTACGTTTATTAACGTGTTTAAATATTTTAAATTAAAAGATTTTAAAATAACTACAAGGTAAATTATAGTCGAAATAAAACGATTATATAAGTAAATAGGATTAACAAAATGGGAGAAGAGACATTTGTTTTTTTTATTTAAGTGAAGATGAAATGAAATAGAGAATGCAATTATATATTTTAAGAGGGTGTAAAGTGAAAATTATATATGCTGACATCATCAATATCATCTAACGGCTGAAATTAAAGAGGATAACTCATCTAAGGGGCCTTATTTCGCCATGTGGCATTTAAGGCCCCTCTTTTATTATATATTAAAGATGTCACATACCTGATTATAAGGTCCCGAGCCTATAAAAAGATGTGTTTGATGTGTAGGTTACTCGTTTAGCTTGTTAGTTTATATTGGAATTTTCCAATAATTAAGGTATATGACATGTCACGAAACATCCATTCGTCTAGCGCTACACTGGTCGAGAAAAGGAGTCACTCCGACCATCAAGGTATAGGACTTGTATACTTTTAATTTTTTCAAACTTTTTAAATTTATTAAGTGGTTAGATTTTATAATAATCAAAATCATTAATCTAATAAATAGATAAACATAATATTCTTTAAGTTTAGTAATAACATACATGATACCTTACTATTTACAGGTTTTCAATTATATATGTTTTTGTTAAATTATTATTTTTGAAGAAAAAACAAAAACAAAACTATATTATATGACCCAATGTAAACAATTTAAAACTTAAGATCATTTTTTATATATGTAATGTTTTTTTATTTATGTGTATCATACAAACTTTGGAAACAAGTTATTATAAATAGATAATTTAATAATAACAAACAAAAAATTTGTTTAAATTTAGTCATTATGTTTAAAAGAATTTTTGTTTGGCCTTATATAAACACTTATGGCTTATTGATATTTCCGCTTATGTTTCGTAATTTCGGATTTTCCGGCTAACATAACTGTTTATGAGCTTATTAATGTTTATTATGACATAATAAACAGCAATAAGCCCATTAGTGGTTACATAAACTAAAAAAATCAAAATTATAAAATATAAACCGAATCTTATATGTCCAAACAAACATTTAAGTATAACAATAACATTTCCAAATAGTTACCCTAATTAAAATTAATTAAAATTAAAAAAAGAAAAAAAATAATATAAAAATTGGGGGTGTGGGCATGGCTGATTTGAAAAGGACAGTTTAGTATCCTGAAAGTGGCTATACTGACTCCTCCGTACACGTGTCTTTATCTGTACCACGTGTCTATTTATGATTGGATTAATTTTACTGACATTTTTAATAATAAAATTACCAAATATCACATCAACTTTTGTTTAATGATGATGAAGCTACCAAACAACAAATTTTATTATTGTATTTTTTGTATTTTATTTAATACCTTTATTGGAAAATTGCATTAAAATTTTGGTATATTAGATTTCTTTCATTTATAGATAAATTACTTTGGTTAAATGTTATGCTAAAAATGATCAACAACATTTAAACAGGATAAAATAGAAAGTAACATATATAAAAGAAAATTAAGAATTCAAACATCATATATCTTAAAATTTCGAAAATAATTATAAATTTGTGACAATTTTCTCGTGTCACTTTTGTTTTTAACCCCTAGCGCGAGAACAAGAACTTTTGATATGAGTGACGTATATTAAGCCACGTCATTGCGGGAGAACGAAATTTTAATGTCGCGAGAACGAGTTTTAATAAGCGCGAATACGTGACTTAATATACACCTCTCATTTCAAAATATCATGTTCTCGCGTCAGGGGTAAGAGATAAAAGTGGCGGGAGAAAATTGTCACGAATTTAAGGATAAGAATAATTGAATTAATGAGTTTGTCTATTTTTAGTGCTCTAAGGTAATGTTATCCGATAAACAGATTCACTTTTGTAGTCTAAGTGAAATAAAGTGTGATAGTTACAATTTAACTCCGGAATCAAACTCTTTTATTTAATTAATTTGACAATTTAAAGTATGTTATTTTGTTTTATCATAAATGTTTACTTTAAAAATACACATAATTTTACTAATATCTAATTATTACATTGTTAATTAACAATATATTATCTATACTAGTAAAAACCTATTTCAATTGATTAAAATATAAAATAGAAATTTATTTTGACACACTTCAAAATAAAGATTACTTGCTCCTAAAGTTACTATGCCATTATTGCATTGACGAGACATACTCTTAGGTGTTGTTCTTTTTTAAAAAATAAGTCTTAATAGGCTATGATCTCTGATCCGGTCAGAGGTTTTAAAAATTTTGTTGTTCTTTTTTTTTTTCAACCAGAGACAAAAAAACAATTTTTACCTCTGATACAACCCTACATAAAAAACCTCTGATTACCTCTTTCTCTTCACCAGTAAGTTTTCCATCCTCAAATTCAAGTAATTTTTGATTTTTTTCAATGGTTTGTCACTTGATTTCGTTATATAAATTGATATTGATGATTGTTTGTTAGATTTAGGTGATATATTTTTTTTTAATATGTATTTGTTTTCGATTGCATATAAACTCCTACTATTATATTGACTTTTATGTGAACTTTTCTTTTGTTAATTATTTTTATATCTTGAAATTGATGTTAGACAATTAGTTTATTAATTTGTTCAAATAAGTAATATGAATATGTATGGATTGAGCGTGCTTTTGGTGTTTTGAAAACACGTTTTCCCATTTTGAAGAGAATGACTCCGTATTCTTTGGTGAAACAAAGAGAAATTACTATTGCATGCTTTGCTATTCATAATTTTATACGAAAAGAAGGAATAAGTGATGATTTTTTATCCGAATATGATCGAGGTGAAGTACATGCTAACGAGAATGTACAAGATGGGGACGAGTACGATGAGGACGAGGTTCAACCACATGGAAATACAACAGATCAACAATATATGATCAATTGTTGAGATCAACTTGCGGCACAATTAATGCAAAATGTTGAAAATGTTGTTTAAATATTATCTTTATTTGAAAAATGTTGCAACTATGTTTGAACATTTTTATGAATGTTTTTATTTAAGACGGTTTATAAATGCAACAGTTTAGTACTAATATAGTAAAACAGATGTTACGAAGGAAAAAAGAACATAGTATATTGATTCAGATTCAGAGTTTTGGACCACCTCTGATTATTCAGAGCTAATCAGAGCTGGTATTCAGATTCAGAGGAAAAACTTCTGGTTCAAAAGAACACCACCTTAGATTTTGTCAGAGCCGGAGTTACATTAAATTGATCGGGTTTAATCAAACTCGTTGAACTGAAAATGTTTTAGAATTTTAATGTATTTTTGGTATAAGTTCAGCATTATTTGACATATGAACTCTATCGTTTTACATACAAACATAACTAAATTCTAATTTTGAACCCACTCGAGAAGTTTTCTAGCTCCGCCCCTGAATTTTATAGATATAAATATTTTCAGTTACATAAGATTGTTCATTATAGATCATCTTTAAGGTGGTTATTATCAAAGTTTTTTTTTATTATAAATAAAAAAGCAAAAATAATTATATAACCGAAATGTTTGTAGTGTTAAGGTGTGAGTGATATACTAACCTAGAGCTAGTGATGAAAAAATTGTTAGTTAATATAAACTAATTGAGTTCAAAAATTTTATTATAATTTTTAAAAATAAACAAGGTAAAAGAAAAGAATATGCGTAACCTTTTAGATATGAAAATCCATCAAAATTAAGAGTTTTATACCTATAACTGGCTTTAAACTTTTATTTCATAAAAATTCTTGTAGAATCGAGAATAAAGTTTTCATTTTATACACGCACAAACATCATAAATTACTTTTAAACTCATTCCACTTTTCAAAACTCGTCAAACAAACCCACAGTAGACGTATAAAAGATAAACTATTTTGATTAGCTTTAATTTTGGCTTAGTTTAATAATACATTTAAAAATATTTTTTTATAGTTATTGAAACATAACTATTATATTTATTTTATCATTTTATATCTTTTTATGTTTTAACTCGAGCTACTTTCTCAAACATGTTTTCAACTTTACCCGAATCCCAAACTTCAACTTCTGCTCCAATTAACTTGACTAAACGCACCATATAGAGAATGTTTAGGAAATCGCAGATTGTCTAACTAGTGACGTAACATTGGGTTGTTGACGGGTAACCACAACTCTAAACTTATATATATTTTTCTAGTATAAATTTCTTTTATTTATTTATTGTATTAGGTATTATAAAAATAAATCTTTGTTTCATATATTTTCAATTTTGATTATAAATCCGCTTATGGATCTCAGACAATCATGGCTAGGAAGGAAATTTTGTGAAAATGTGGCACTATAAGTTGCTTATTAAGAAATTATGTGATTTATAATAGGGGTGACAATATTCGATATGACACGAAACTCGATCTGAAATTGACATGAAAAATAATAGGTTAAGTTGTATAATCTTAACCCCACAACCAACTAATCTGTCAACCTGCTAACCCGAAAGTAGATGGTGATTATTCAAAATCATCATATTTATTCATACTACAATTTGGTTAAATGTGTCGACCCGAAACCCGATAACCCAAAAACTTTTATAAAGTATTTTTTATATATAATAATATTTAAAATGTAATATATATCACCATATTTATATAAGATAAGCCTTTATTTTGATTTTAATAATATTACTTTATCTTTTCTTTTTCTTTAGAAACTTATAAATAATCTTTTTCAACATTAGTACTAGTTATCTCATTCATAAATGAAACTCTTCTTGACCTTATTGATCAGGACTCACCCCGTTTGGTTTGAGCCTAACTCGTCAACTCACTAACATGTATAAATACGTGTCATATGGGTTAGGTTTGGGCTGAGCTTGACAACATGCTAACCCAAATCCGATAACTTGATTATATTAATGGGTTATGTTCGGGTTGAATAATTTTAACCCGCTAATCAACTAACCCAAATCCGTCAACTCAATAACATCAAATAAAAAACTTTGACACATGGTTTAAACTTTTAAAGATATAACATAACATTAGAAAGAGAGAACACAAAGTGACCAAATATTTAATGGACACATAAAACAACATGAGTTTTGTGACCATTTTCTTTTAATAAAAAGCCAAAAGTGAACATGAGAGATCCATTTTGTTAACCCCTAAAGTAGATGGTGACCATTCAAAATCATCATATTTATTCATACCAAATTTTAGGTCATGTTTGTAATTTTTGGAAAAAATGTAATCTAAACAATTGTTTACATAACTTTTGTGAATGATATATTATCAAGACATTGTTTTAGTTCCTTTTTTTTGATATGTAACATGAAAAGTTAGGTTTAACATCATATCATATAAGGTATAATGATAGTTTATGTAAGGTTACACTCAAGGACGGATCCATTCACCTTTTCGAGCATGTTCATAAGTCATAACTACCATTAAGAAAACATACAAAAATTAATGTGAGACATACCAAAATTTATATTTAAGCGGTTTCTCTACCGTTCTAATCCTTTCTTTCTAGAAAATTTACATTTTATTGTTTATAACAACTATATTTGATCACCCTCAATGTAGTTTATGTACACCAAATAAGTAAATAACATCCACATATTTGTACTCGCTAACTAGTTTTGATCATTTTTAAAAAACAATTAAGAGGGTTGATCCGTTAATCCACCACCCTTTAATAATGAACGAGCTCATGGCTCATACACGGGTTAGGCTTATCCATGTTAGCAGAGTCGGTCCCGAGAATATGGATGTCCTGTCAAAAATTAGAAAGGGCCCCTCATAAACAACTTTCTTTTACATATTGAATATGTTTTTAATAAAATCATTGTCTAAATACATTTTTTGTGTTTTTTGTTAAGTTATTAGACACATATATATATATATATATACGAATTCGGAAAAAATAACCCCTTCCGACCTATAAACCATGTATGGTGCACACCTACCATGGTTTAATGGTCAGGCTTATTTGCATATGAAACAGTGAATATGATTTGGTGTGTGTGGTTTAGGTCAGTTTTAAGTCTGTGAGTGCAGAATGTATTGTTTTGTGATTCTGTATCTATATTTGTATGTATATGCTCCCCCATTTTATTGTGTGACTGAAAACTGCCCTTATGTCTGTACCTTATGGTGTTGTACTAGTTTGTTTTATACTAATTGTGATTTTTAAGGGTAAGTTCTTGAAACTATATCAAATTATAGGAGGGAATGTAGATATGTTATCTAACTTTAAACGGGTTTACAATGTATACGTAATTTTTAAATATGACTACTGGATTATCCGGACATACGTGACATCTATATAACTTGTCATGTCAGGTGTTAACATGTTTTTAATTGATTGTGAATACATAATAACGATATTTAAAAATTATATACACACAATAGACTAATTCAAATTTAGGTATATTATATAGATTTTGGGTTATAGCTTTTACTTCTTCATAGTGTGAAAAATAAAATATGAGCCTTCTAAATACATTTTTTCATACATATGTAAGCGAAATTGATAATATTGTGATCATTTTATGTATATAAACCAAAATTGAGCATGTATATATGTATATAATACGCAAAAAATGGTCCCTAAAAATTTATGCCATATGTTGTCACCTATAGTACATTCCATAAGGCCCGATCCTCGGTTTCTTGAGCTTAAACATCTCAATTGAATCAAATTTTGAAAATTTTCTTAAGTAAAACCACTTCTACATGTATTCAACTATATCCTATTACTATTGTATTTAAAGTTAATTACATAAATTGTTCCTAAATTTTATTCAAAATTATGAATTTCGTTATTAAAAAACTGCATAAATCGTTCACTTATGAAAATTAATTACCCTTATTGTCTCTAAATGGATGTCCGTTTAAATTTTCCATTAAAATCATCGTTAACTAATTATACATTTCGCCCCTAAAATGGATGTCTTTTAGAAATTAGGGAGAAAAACGGTAATTAGTTTCCATAAGTGGACGATTTATGTAAGATTTTGAACTTAAAGATAAAATCCATAAAATTATATAAACTTTAGGAACGATTTATGTAATTAAGTCTTGCAGAATACTTTAAAAGTTTATACTCTCAATTGAAAGTATAGAGCTTTCGGTCCCTTGGTATTTTGTATGTATCATGTAACCCATCATATAAGATGCCACACCATTTTAAATTGGCGTCGTGTCACCGGTTATAGGTTATAGAAGGTTGGATCGATATAATGTCTTTAACTGAGATAAAGCGGAAGAGGTAGTAGGTACCGAATAAATACAATAACAAGTTGAAAGTACGATACACAAGAGACGATACATACAATAGTAAAAAACCAAAGTTTATGTTTTACAAAATAAAAACACGGGAAGGGTAGACAGAAGCCCGCGCTAAGATTGCAAAAACTTATACTACGAATAACACACATAATATTAAGATAAAGAACATGTCCTAAGTTTTGAACAAGTGAACACAAAGGAGGAAAAGGTTACCACCATATTCAACCTCGTGTCACCTAGTCTTATTTTCGCGGTGCTCAAGCGTACATCTTACTACTTATTTAGAGTTACCCACGCTAGACGTACTTCTCATCTTTAATTTTGTTCGACTAATATAACCAGAAAAAATATCGTTGAAACTTTCGCGCCTAGAAACTGTCCTCCCACCCGAAATATTTGAAGGAGCTCTCATTTTCATTTTTGTATCATCAATATAACTATTATAGCTATCCTCACTAAAAGTTTTCTGCACGTCTAACTCTTTCCCACCACCACTAGTTTTCCTGATGTTACTTGACGAAAAGCGCACAAACTTTTTAGTCGGTTTTACTTGAGTAACTTCACTTGAAACGGGTTGGTGAAGAGGAATTTGTGGGGTGTGGGAGATAAAAGGTTTAACAGTTGGAGTATCGTTCGTTGAAAGTGAAGAATTTGGGATGTTTTTTGGACTGTGTGAAGTTCGCCGTGCAAACCCAAACGTGACTTTGGATAGAAAACTTTTGTTTGAATGATCTTTCGCCATCGGGTTGAAGAAAGTATACAGTGGATTGAGGGAATGTAGTAAGTTGAAAGCCTTTGAGAGAATGTGTGGCTATTTAACAAGAAATTAAAGTGGCATTTGCTGACATATCAATAATAAATTAAGATTAAACCTCGATTAGTTTAGTGAAGCGTGTTGGTGAAAAATGTCAAAAGTGGTTCGATTATGACTTCTTCTAACGGAATCTAGGCATATAGATTGCTAAGTGATAATCACTTCTGAATTAATTGATATGGTTGCGTTTTATTCCAAACAGGTCGAATAATGAAAGAGAAACGGGCCAAAACAAATCAAACAAACTGAAAGTTGCTCTATTTTGATGCATAGAGGCTACTAAATTGTATTCGTCGAAGATTTAGATTATTATTGGAATAATATTGTTTCTTTTTCATTAATAAAAAAGTGTTTACATGTCAAAGCAAGTAAGCAACTCGTACTATAAATCACATGTTTTGACCCGTTACCCAACCCGCCCAACCTCATCTTGCCACCTCCAATGAAAAACTATAGCTCAAATGATTAATTTATGGTTATCAAGGCGAGCATCATGAAACATGTCAAAAGAGGTCCGACTAACAGTCCCGTTTAATGTCATTTATGATATATTCTAAAGCATAATTACCTAAGTAATATTTCTATATTTGGTTAATGGTAAAGAATCGTATTCGATCTTTTCCTATACTTGCTTTTAGGGCTCTACAACGGCTTAATGACCAATAATTAAATGTTTAGAATCAGATTCCGGGAGAGCTTTTCAAATTTTAAATGAACCACAAAAGTTGAGGAATATTATGGAGAAGTGTACAAAAGTCGGAAAGTTTTAAAGAACAAATCTCCGAAAGCCAGATTATAACCTACTATAGGGAATATGGACGAACTTTAAACGATTAGCAGTTACTTTCTTAGAACACCATTCACACAATTTAGAGACATTAAATCATCCTATGTAGAAAACATAGTCAATATTAACATGTGCAAAATTTTCAGATTCTTCGGTACGTAAATAGGACCAGTAACATAGAATATTGCTGTTTCACAATGCAAAGCGGATAGTGGTACGCATAGTGCTCGAGAAGGACAGGCCGTCTTAAGATGCTTAATTGAACCCTTGGATCCTTATCAAATCAAGCATCATATGTATTCTCTACCAATCATCTATAATATAGCTGCTACTTTATCTTAATTTCTTAATATTGTAGATGTGACAAAACGGGTGGGGTGTGCATATTTGGTAACAGGTCGAATCAACGGGTCAAATAAGGTTTGGTTAACGGATTCTTTAAATGGGTCGGGTTGGATTGGTCTAAAACACTTTTTGTTAATCGTATAATTTATAATATAGTCCGATTATTGAATAACATGAATTGGGAGGTTTTATGTACTGAAATGACAACCTCTTTGGTATATCTCATTTTAAGCTATTAACCAAATTAACTCAGTTATCAGTAAATGGGTCGAATTTGCTATCTCTATTATTTCACGTATACACTTTTTTAACGTAGCACGATTTGCTATGCTGATTAACGTAGCACGAGCCTTACATACATATATGTAGAGCAATGAAAGTAGGAAAAGGATATTTCAAACTATGTGACTCCATCGGCAATGATTATTGTTCAAACCCTAGTTTTTAATGTTTTAGTGTCATCAAGTATATGGACAAACTTCCTACTTTAAGTTTGTTACGAGTCTTGGAATCCATATAACCTAGTGTGTAAGTCGACAAAAAAATCCAACAAAAAATGTCATTACTGTAATATTTACACCTTATGTTCAAGAAAAGATCTGAATAGATGTTATGTAAAAAAAAATCCTAATATACAACTAATGCTTATTGTTGGTTCTAGTTATCGAGAAGATAAAGAATCATTGAGTTCACCGGTAATATATGTTGAAAGAGAAGCGAACACTAATCGCATTCATGGCCAACAAACGTATCAGTTTGACTTCAAAATCCCAGTTACTCAAGTCGAGAGTTGACCAGCAGCCAATGTTTTAATGACGGAAGGTTTTCACCACTTGTGAGACTCGACTTCGACAGAGTGGACAACTTGTCAAGTGTGAAGAGCATGTCACACAACAGCACATATGACCGCACCTGACAACCATAATCGGTTTATTTACTCCATATTTAATATACAAGTATCTAAAGCAAAACAACATTTGAGGAACACGTCAAAGAATGTAAAATTTTACGAGTAGAAAAAAAAGTCAGGCCAGGTTAAGTTGAACCAGTAATATGGTTTTTTCTTTTTCTAAATTTTATAAATAGTTGGTATAAATTATCAAAAACTATAATTAGAATCAGCCAATCAAGATTAAATTTATTTTAAGAAATCGATTTAAAATGTCGTAAACACAAACTTAATTATATCATGAGTAAATTTTATAAATAGTTTGTATATTAAATATAAGCTTTTATTACAAACATGATTCAATTTTTTCTAATAAAACAATTTAAAAGGTTATAGACACTTAATTATGTCATTTTCGTGAACTTTATCTTTTCCCGTTTAACCCATTAGCTTGAAAATAAACCCCGAACACCCGTCCTCATATAAATGGGTTGGAATTGCTACTTCTACTAAGAGTCTAAGAAGCAATGTTTTCAGAAAACTTACGGGACAAAAACAGAATTGTACTCCTTCTCAAGGCATATGACACATATATCGGGCATTTGCCCATCTTTTCGAGTCCCATTTACTCCGTTTTCTACTTTACCATTTGAACCTGAAATTTATTTCTTAGTGGGTGAAGTCGTGAAGGGAATCTTTTTCTTTTAGATAACATTGTAGTTATGAAACAATGAAATTGATGAATGACAAATAGAGCAACTGACCTTCGTTATCTGGAGTTGTTCTTTTGGCTACAGCATCTAGAACACTGCATATAAAAATATAACATAAGGTAACACAAAAACCATAAAACTTGTTAGAGTGAAAATACAGAGGAATACATCTTTTATGAAGCGGAATGAATGAAAGTTATCCAGAAGTGAATAATGTATATATTAGACAATAGAGTTAGGGCTTTGTTATTAATTACCTTTTCTTCATTACCCAACGACGTCTTCTTTCCATTATGTATTGAACAGCGTGCTTAGCAATCAGAAAAAAACCAAATGCAGCGAAACCCATTGAGGCATACTTGTACAACCTAGAAAGAGCAAACATTGATGATATTAGAAATATGGAAACAGATTCCAGCATTTTAAATTTAGTTATCGAATTCATATGATATTTAGTTATCAAGCTGGCTTGCGTAACATGGCGAAACTAGTTCTGATACAAACGGGTCATTTTTGTACGGATCAAACAACGCCAGTGACATTACTAAAAAAACTATCTAAAATATCATTATTGTTATGTTACAATAATAATCTAAAATTTAAATAAAATTAAGTTGTGGTATGTATTGAAATAGAGTTTGAGACTTTCCATCAATTAACCCATTTGGCCCAGTCCCTTTTAACTAACTTTTTTATGTGACACAAATTGAACCCAACCCAAATCTACCCATTCATAAGTAAATACGTAGAAATTGGAACCAAATTTAACACTCAGATTTAAATAGATAACCTGGCCCATTTCCCGAGATTTGCAATGAGTTGATCGATGGTTTTGTGAGAGACATAAAATGGGCCTTTCAGGGGTCGTTGGATCCGAATGGTTCCAATGTCATCTTTGATAGCCTGTATTTCAGGAAACACTCAAAAGTAAGGGTTTAAAAATAAAATAATGAAACCAAAAGATAGCATCAAGTCTCATCAAAAAAATATTAAGCAGATCCGGAATAATAAATAGAGTTAGAATCATTAAGAAGTAGTAAAGAGGGTAAGTCTGATTACCTTCTTCATGATTGCGAATCAAATTTAAATATAAACGGTCCACACTGGTATTATTCTTATTTAATTTATCCTCATCTTGTAAACTCTTCTATATGTTACAACGTAAGAGGAGGTTGTCTTCTATTTATAAGTAATTTTGGTAAAAAGATATTATTTCTAGAGAATCAAACCCAACAATTGTGTATTCACATAACCCATAACCATTCAAAAGTTTCTTCTAATATAGTTTTTATAGTACGCTGTTAAGTGAATATACTGTACAATAGACGTGCAAATTTCGACCCATTTACTTATGAATGGGTCCGTTGATTTGGGTTAAGCTTTAACTCTTAACGGGTAAAACTAACAAGATTAGCTTAAAGAACAGGTCAAACGGGTTAAAAGTCACCCAAAATGTAATTTTAATGCATAAAACTTCCTTAACCATTTTCTTTATACATTATATTAATACGGAAAAAACATAGGTTTTGAAATCATATTTACTTACCAATCAGTTCATAAAAAAAGGACAAGTTAAACGATATAAACAATATAAACAGTGATTCTTTTCTATATTGCATAAAAATCCCTACCTCGCCAACAACAGTTAATGCGGTACCCGTTGGAAGAACACGTTCAATTCTCTTGACTCCAAGCATCTTCAAAACAATAAAATTGTTACATAAACCATAATTAACACATAATCAAACAAGTATGACTAGATAAAATGTAAGTTTTGTAAAAAAGCTTTGAAAATCTCTTATGTCTGACCGAATCAGGCGATTTTAAGAGTTTTTCATATTTGATTTTTTACATTCAGAGGTAAAGACCTCTTCTTATGTCTGGGTGAATCAGATTTAGGTTTAGTTCTTTTATGAGTCGCAAATAAACCCACTTCCTAAACTGTTCCATCTTCTTTTTCTTTTGATTTTTAAAATTACGAAACATGCCACTAAAAAGAGTGAAACAAATGGTTCTGATTCAAACGTATTGTTAAAAAAAGAGAGAGATGATTCAGACTCAGACTTCAAGACCACCTCTGCTTATTCCGATTCAGACAGAAAATCTCTTAAAAAAACAGCAACACATCATAACATCCGATACCTTGAGGCCTTGCAGATAATCTAGTGTTCCGCGAACAAGAGATCTTCCTGATTCCTCAAACACTTCACTTCCAACAGTTAATACCAAACCAGCAGCA
The DNA here is from genome assembly GCA_910822075.1 of Senecio squalidus. Lineage (NCBI taxonomy): Eukaryota > Viridiplantae > Streptophyta > Magnoliopsida > Asterales > Asteraceae > Senecio > Senecio squalidus. The sequence continues at coordinate 7,674,908 of CAJVGC010000001.1, read as the reverse complement.
CCACGAGCTCCAACAACAAATACGCGAGCACTTCCATCATCCTAATACAAAATAGACATAATAAAGGGAGTGGTTTAAACCGATTAATGTGGAAACCAGTTAAATTGGGTTATTCAAAGCTCATATTGGTGAAATTAACTAAAAAGAAAAGAACTCAAATTAGTCTAAGTAGTTTAGGAGTCACCAAAGTTAGTGTTTACATCCCCTAAATTGTTTTTTTCCAAATACAACGGGATCTTATATTTGGTCCAGTTCCTGTTTTCAATATCATACCTCTTTTTTTCATATATCTTGACCACGTTATTGGGTCAAAATGATGAAATGGCAACTGACATGCTCGTAACTTTGAACATTTTGACTTTTTCTGGCGGGGAACTGGTATGGACCCCAAACTAATTAACTTACAAGAGTACCAAATATGTTAGACTTTTATGATTTGTGAATGTAAACAATATGTGTCACCAAAAACAGAAAGTGGAAAAAGTTGGTTACCGTTTTTTAACTTTATGCAAATTCCCCTTGTTTTAATCATATTTAATAAGTTATTTCTCTGTGCAATTCGAAAAAATGAATGGAAAGACTATTGGTTTGTCAGCTTTACCCACTTTGAGACGACCTAAATGTACCCGTTTTAACTTGTTACTCAGCCTTGCACAACCAACCCATTTAACCACCGACAGTCAAGAATTATGAGAAATGAAATCCATCCCAATAAACTTCAACAAGAAAACTGATTACAATAACAACATAAAGGATAAGTTTTGCTCACCAAATACCATGGAACCTCTTTACACATCGATAGCATCAACGCAGAGTCCTGAATCCATGAACCAGCATCATTATGTTTCAAAAAGTGTTGCTCTGCCTGCAAATTTTTTATCGGGTAAATGGCATGTCATCAACTTTCTTATGAAACAATAAAGCAAAATATGAATAGGTCAATTTAAGTTATGTATAAACTCCAACGAGTAACATATATAGGAGTAGCTAAATAGAGGACGGGTTGAAAGTAGCAACAGTAAACCACCAAAATAGACATTATTTATATATTTTATGTAATCATATTAAAAAATAAAAATAAAATTGGTCAATAGTGTTTGTTTCGGGCCAACCAGAAAATACAACCGTTTTGAAACCCTTTACTCAACCCACACGTCCGACCCATTTTGCCACCTTTAAAGCAGTTACATGAAGATGAAGATATAAAAATCACAAGTATGCACTTCAAAAGACTCATTACCGTCTCCTCCACAATTACTCCTCGCAAACCACTATATTCACAGTTGATTGGAGTCTCCGAGCTGACTCTACCAGATATTGTAACCACAAAAGGTAACACTTTGTGTGCAGCTTCAAGTAATTGAGCTGAAATGTACAATAACACATCATCATTAATCAAATAACACAAACTTTATCAATCTCCTATGATATTTCCGAACATATACTTTTGGTTCATACCATTATAATTTTAGGTGATTACAGGTGCAAAATAATGTATAATTGCCCATGATAAACTGCTGTGATTTGAGTTGCAATAATCACTTTTAAATGTTCGGTTTTTATATTTGCAACTACACTGGCCTAAAATGCATGGGAAGAATTTTATTATTAATGACTTTGATAATACGTAAAGAAAAACGATTTCTCCTCGTTTATAAAACAAGACTGCACACTTACCAAAACTGAAATTAATGTAAAAATATGTTCAAAAGATAATAATACGTGTGATGTTTGGATGATCGTCTAACTATACTTTTACAATAAGAAGTTGCAATAATCACGAGTGTTTCGATTATATAAGGTAAAAGTAATCATATTTAGATATGCAATTTCGGAGCTTTTGTGGAAAATTGTCTAATATCCTTATTTCAATCTAATTACGAGTTTCACTTCAAATTAAATGGAAACTTAGTTAACTAACCTAAATCCTTCAATTGACCAACTCGAGTAACCGATTTAAGCACCTCAGCATCCCTACACCACCAATCAAACACAAATTAAACAAATCAAACAAAAAACAACTAAAATCAAATCGAACGCATGAACCAAACACGAAAACAACAAATCAAACAAAAGTAAGCTAAAATCAAATCAAAACCATAAAAATAGGGACTCAAAACAGCAAATTAAACACTAATAAGCTAAATTAATCAAATTACTTTCCACTATTTCGTCCAAGTAGATAAAGAGCAGCAGCACTTAAACAACAAGTGACTCCGCCCCAAGGAATCATGATAAAATTGAAAATTGATCGGTGAAATTAACAGCTTTTAGTGATTAAAACTTCAAACATTTAAAATTCGAGGTTAGGTTAGAATGGAGAATGAGATTAATTTGGGGATGAAATTAGGGTTTATTGAGTTTGGGGAATGATTGATTGATTGATTGAAATTAGGGTTTTTGATTTTGAAATTGAGGAAAGTGGAGTGGAAGGTGAAGGATTATTTTTGTTGTAATAGTATCCACATAGATATTTACCATCCGGTCGGATCGGTTCGGATGTCGGATCCGAACCTAAATTTGTCAGATGACAATATACATGCTACTTTTCTTTGGAATAACTAATAGTTTGGTGGTTCTCGATTTTCAACAAAAACAGTTTAATCTAGTTAATAAGGGTTATAAACTTTTCCGCGATATATGAACTATTATTTTAGGCTTGTTCGGATGGATATACATTAAGATTCTAGCGGAACCAATGGAATGTATTTAAATCCTTTGAGTTCTAGTATTGTTTAGATAATTATTGGGATTATGTTTTAACTTTTTATGTGCTTATAAGCTTATTTATTTTTAAGTTAAAATTGGTAAGCTTTTTTTTCTATATATATTATAGGTTTGTTATGATTTAAAAGAAAATAATAAGCTTACGAGTCTCAAATGCAAACACGTAAACTAAGAGCACTCGGAGTGATAATGAGTGACAATGAGGTTGTGGTGGGTTGTGGGGAAAAAGGTGATGACGTGGCAGTGAGAATGAGGGTTGTGGGTTGTTATGATAGGGAGGGTTGTGGAGAATGTGGGATTATTTTATTATTTTATTATTTTTTTATTTTTCTTAAAAGATTTAAATAAAATAAATAATACATTTATTAAAATAAAAATACAATACAATAATTAAAAAAAACACACAATACATTAATTAAAAAAAAATTACAATACAATAATTAAAATAAAAATACAATACAATAATTAAAAAAAAACACAATACAATAATTAAAAAAAAAATTACAATACAATAATTAAAAAAATCTAACGTCCTCGATAGTTCTCCGGAAGTGTCCAAATGTGGGCTACGAGATCCTCCCGGAGTGCGTGGTGTGTGGGCCTGTCTCTAACCTCTCGGTTAATCCGGATACGTTCGTTGATTCTATCGTTAAAAGTTCTCTGATTGGGTGCCGGAGGAGCATACCATTCATCGGCATCGCATATCGACCGTCTGTTGTCTTCAACGATCATGTTGTGTAATATAATAGCCCCATACATAACTCTTCTAAGTTTGTTCATCTTGTAAAATCTAGCGGCGTGTCTTATAATACCCCAACGACCTTGAAGAACACCGAATGCCCGTTCGATATCCTTTCTCGCACTCTCTTGATAACGTTTGAATTTGCGGCGAGGTTCTTCAAATGGGTGCGAGTAAGCTTTAACAAATGTCGACCACTCCGGATATATACCGTCTGCAAGGTAGTATCCTTTAGTGTACTGGTTGCCGTTGACGGTGAATGTGTAGTCCGGGGATGAGTCGTTGAGCATATCATGAAACAACGGCGATTGTTTAAGCACGTTGATGTCGTTGTTCGACCCGGCGACACCGAAGTAAGCATGCCATATCCATATATCGTACGAGGCAACGGCTTCCAACATAACCGTTGGATAACCGTGGTCACCTCGTGTGTATTGCCCCTTGTATGCATTTGGACATTGATCTCATTTCCAATGCATACAGTCTATGCTACCAAGCATACCCGAAAAACCGTGAACCTCATCGTGTTTTTGATATAAACGATTAACATCGTCTTGTGTGGGGGCTCTTAGATAAACGTTTGTGTATAGATGGATTACACATTTTAAAAAATTATCTAAGGATTCGGTTGAAGTTCTTTCAGACATTTGTAAATATTCGTCGAAGGCGTCCGGACAAATCACGTACGCCATCATACGAATAGCCGACGTGCATTTATGCAAACAACTAAAACCCATTTTACCCGTTGCATCGGGGCGTTGTGTGAAATATTTAAAATAGTCGGGTATAGGTTCTACAGAGTAATTAGAAATACCTTCGACTATTCGGAGGAAAAGAGGCCTTCTCATACGAAACCGTCTACGGAAATATTCGTCCGGGTATACGCTTTCGCCGGAGAAGTAATGTCGTACCACGTTTTCGTTAGCTTCGGCGCGATCGCGGTTGATATATCGCCTTTTCTTTTTCACCCTACGCCGAGAACTTGTAGCCTCGTTTTCTTCCATCTCCAACATTTGTACCGACATGGCTAGAACTTGTAACAACTCGGAGTCGGAAGATGATGACGAATCCGCAACATCGTGCTCGGTTGAAGAATTCGAACTCATATTTTGTAATATGGTTTAAAGGATGAATATTGAGAAAGAAAGAGATTGAGAATTGGTGTGAATTTTGGGTTAGATTATGGGGGTATTTATAGGTGAATTTGGAAAAAAAAAAAAAATATATATATATATATATATAATTATAACGGTTATATAACCGTTAGAATTAAAAAAAAAAAAAAAAAAAAAAACAAAAACTCGAGAATTGCCCGTTGTGGGCACAACGAGCAACTGAGAACGAGCAGAGAACGACGAGCATCGGTGTCATAACGAGCACCATGGCTCGTTGTGAGTCGGATAACGAGCCACAACGGAGACCACTCCGTGTGCTCTAATAAATGCAACAAATAAGTTAAACAAACAACAACTCTAGCTCCAGCTATAACTACGAGTATGTTTGACGATAAGTTTTTCTAAAGTTTTTGAACTTTGAGTTTTTCGTTTTTTCTAATAAGCTCATGAATAAAGAAAGTTTTGTTTAAATAGTAAAACTTTTAACTTTTATTTATAAAAAAAAAACTTCAAAAAGCTTCAAAATAAAAAAGTTCACTAAAATAGCTTTCAAAAATAAAAATACATTTTCAATTCTCACCTTCGGCTTATATATATATATATGCATCTTCCGACTTCCAACTACAACTACTTATACATACAAGCACAATCTACATAAACAAATATGTATTATTTATGTAATAACTTCACTAACATAGTTTAAAGAACCTGTTGACTTTAGATGTTGCAAAATGTTATTTTCAACCAATTTTTTTCCTCGTACCCACCCCCATTTCTCCAAAATGTGTGAATATTAATAACATGTTGTTAATTCCATTAACCAAATTACAATGATTTTTTGGACCGGACTCACTTGTTGTTTTAGTGTTGTTGTTCTTTATCATCTTGGACAAATTAGCGGAAAGTAATTCAATTAATCCATTTCTATTGGTTTTCTTTTCTTTCTAAATTTAATTATTTTTGTTTACTTTTGTTATGCTTTTGTTTTTGTGTTGTAGGGATGCTAAGGTTCTTAAATCGGTTAATCTATTTAGGGGGTGTTTGTTTGGGCTTATATAAGCGGCTTATGACTTATTGACATTTCGGTTTATGTTTCATAACCCCAGATTTTTCGGCTTATTTAACCGTTTATGGGCTTATTATTGTATATTATCATCTCCGCCCCGAGGTTCGCTGGAGGAAGTAGGTTCAGAAACCACTAAAATTAGCGTATTCGGTTCAATGTCCGGTCCGGTTTTCAAACCCTTGATTATTATATTTAGGGGTGAGCATAAAAATCGAAAAACTAAAATAACCGTACCGAAATAACATAATTAAATAAAAAGCTAACGGTTCGACTTTTGGTTATGAAAAACTGAAATATCCGATTCGATTTTGGTTTTACTTTAAAAACCGAACCAAAAAAACTAAACCAAACCATCTAAAATATATCATTAAAATATAATTTTCTTTATATATAATTATCATGATTAACTTGTTTTTGTTTAATGCGAAATATCTAGTTTATTTTGCGTTTGAAATTTATATGATGATTTTTTTATACATATATGCTATCTAATGCGAAATATCTAGTTTATTTTGCGTTTGAAATTTATATGATGATTTTTTTATACATATATGTTATTTCCAGACACAAATGTGCAGCTTGTTTTCAGCAGTTCAAATTGAAAAAGCACCTTGTTGATCACATGAAGAAACTAAATCACTCGGCGCATAAGCCTAAGTGCGGTGTTTGTCAAAAGTTTTGCAAATCATTTGAATCGCTAAGAGAGCATTTGTTGGGTATGAAAAAGTGTTGACGGGTCAACCCAATCCACTCCTCTAGAACTTCACATATACTAGACATAACGTAATCGTTAAGTATTATTGTATTCTTTATCTATGGGTTTTTATGAATATGTAGGTCCATTAGCTAAAGCTCATTGTTCAAGTGTATTCTCTCAAAACGGTTGCCAACTTTGTTTAAGAGTTTTTGAGAGCCCGATTTCTCTCGGTGAACATAAAGAGTTCTGTCAGCTAACTGCCCATGTTTGCCTCGTAAGTTAAAATAGAGCATTCCTCTAAAAATGTTCGTATAAAAAGTGGTTCGGACTACTCGACATGTACCTAAAAGTAACCATTTTGACCCCGTTACCATACATTTTTGTTAAATTGTTGCAGGGAACAACATATATTTCCTGCAATGAATATGAAGTGTTAGAAGATGAGTACTACATTTGTAAACGTCCTGAAGCGGTTGCCATTGAGTGCCAAATGGTAGGTGGTGGTGGTGACGGATCACTCGACTTATTAGCTCGAGTTTGCCTTGTTGATGAAGAAGAGAATATGATATTTTACGCCTTTGTGCGACCTCAAATATCCGTGACTGATTATAGGTAGTTTTCTGTTGCATGTGTTATTTTTCTAAATTTTTTTCACTAGAGGTGGCAATGTCAACGCATTTGCATAAAAACGGGTCAATTTGGTTCACGTCACATATGGGTAAAACTAAAAACTTTAGCTAAAAAAGAAACAGGTTAAATTGTTTAAGAAGTCGATCACAGATGTGAAGTGTTTGCAACCTTTTTGGTTGTTATTGGGTAATGAGTTTGGGTTGAAACGAGTCAGTTTTAGTACGGGTCGAAACAGGCCGGGTCAGGTGAGGTCCGAGTTACTTTTTGTTCATTTTTTAAAATCTTAAATAGATAATTAATGTGTTAATTAATGCTCCGGTGAACTCTGCCACAAATATGAATTAACTGGCTTAAAAGAGGAACACCTAAGAGATGCTACTATGCCACTTAAGGAAGTGCAAGAGAAGATTTCTCGAATTTTATACAACGGAGAATCAATAGGAAAAGCTCGGTTAGATGGCGCAAAAGCTAAACTTCTTGTTGGTCATGACCTCGAGCATGATTTGGATTGCTTGTTAACGAATTACCCAGAAAAATTGATAAGGTCAGTTGTTTGCTAATTCAAAAGTTCTTCTACACGGTTTACAAACATCCCTCACAAAATTTCCACTAATGTTTTCATCTATAAAAAGTTAAGAATTGTTCAAATGTGAATATGTGATGCAAGAATAATTTCAAAACTCGACTTTTTTTTTTTTTTTTTTTTTTTTTTTTTTTTTTGCGGAGGACTTTTTACCTATATCTCAAAAACTGATACGAAAAACATGCTTCTCTGTAAATTGGCTTGATCGTTTTCTCTCTCTCTCTTTAGTTTAAACGTATTCTATTTAGTACAAGTGAACCATCTGCGGTTTAACGATTTCTTTTCTCTCTCTATGTAGGGATACTGCGAAATATCATCCACTAATGAAAACCAATGGTGTCAGCAACTGTCTCAAGTATCTCATCAAGACATATTTAGGGTATGTTGGCTCATTTCCCGTCCGTTTTCTATTTCTTAAAACCCTTTCGATCTTGCCTAGTAAATTATTGACGTTTTAATGGCCTTTTTTTAGTTAATTTGGAAGTAGTGCAAATTTATCGTAGTATTAATTTCTGTCCTTTTAGCGAATGGCCAACTAATAATTAGGATTTAGTTTTCTAAAACTTTCGTAAATATTCCGAGTAAAGGGTTTAGGTCTTTAACCATTGAATACAAATATGATAGTACAATTCTTACACCATTAAGAATAAATTCAAAGAGTATTATTTAGGAACCTGTTCTTATTTCATTTTTAATCGTTACTCTTTTATAAACTTCTTCATTCCAACTTTATGTTTTCAGGTACGATATCAGGGTAGGTTTTCCAGACCCGTATCAAGATTGTGTGTCTGTAATGAGATTGTACAAGCTTATGCGTTCTCAAGTACATCAAGATGAAAAGACTGCTATCAACACCAAACAAAACATTACTGTGACAATCCGTCTTTTCGAGGTATATTTTATTTATCGATTATTACTCTTTTTATTCGCAATGATTTGGACCCTTGTATTTCGCTTTATTTTACTCACGTTTATTTCATTTGAGTCGGGTTTATGTGTTTTATTACTTTGTCTCTCGAGACGGAAGCTTTAGAATCACATAAGTGCCTAATATCTAGTATTCTCACGTTATTAAAGTATTGCGTTTACGCCTTAATCGTCGGTTAAGAAAAATCATAATTCGAAATTTCATTACAAAGTTAGTCCTCTAACTTGATCTGTTACAAAGTTAGTCCTTTTAACGGAGAACTAACGGAATCTGTTACAAATCTAGTCCTTTAACAAAAGTTAACATATTTGGACCACTTAAGGCCCCGGTGCGCAGCACCAAAGGGGTGGTGCGCAGCACCTAGTACAAATTCGACTAAAATCCATTTTCGACTTTGTGGTCAATTTCTTGAGGTTCTAAACCTCCTTTTCACGTGATTTTTCCTGCAAACTCCCTCATTTGGGTATGTTAGATTCAAATGTGGATCTCTAGACATGTTGAGACCACTTCTCTTTCCAAACTCCAAAACTTTTACATCAAACACATTTGTTAAACTTTTCTCTCATTCTCACTCATGCAAAACACTTATTCTCTCTCAATTTTCCAGAGAAATAAGACCACAAAAACCCCACAAATGAAGTGAGAATCCAAGTAATCAAGTTAGAGAAATAATCTCTTACAACCATCCTTCCATTCTACACATTTCGGTAAGTTTCCTCTTTGATGTTTTCATACCTTTCCTCTATTTTCTTTCATATGGCTAGAGCCTTCTAACACATAATTCTCTTTCCCTTGTCTTACAAGCTTGTTACCCTCGTTTATACAATTGGAGTTGTGGAATTTTCGGTGACCTTCTTTGAAGAAACGCCACCTTTGATTTTGGTAAGAAAACTCTCCAAAACTCTATATTTTCTTTCCATTTAAGAAACCTCTAACATATATTCTTGTTTATGGTTTAAATGGAAGTCTTTGCTTCCCGGAATCCTCCCACTACATTTGGAGCTTAGTGACTTTTCGGTGAAAGCATCATCTTGAAACGTTGGTAAGAAAGCTTCTCCGAAAACCTTGGTTTCTTTCTTTATGAGACTTTCACTAATGATGGATTTTTGTGTTTTGGAGCTCTTTACCTCCCCACCATCATCATCAAAGTCTTTCCTCCGAAATCCTTGCAAGTATAAATCATCTACACGTCTTGCGGGTGAAATCGGTAAAATATTCATTTTCCCTAAACTATTTCATTTCATTACTTTTAAATTCGGTTTTAAGCCTTGAAAACGGTTAGGTAAATATATTAGACCAACACCTATCGATCTCGGAAATATTGGACTTAAAACGGGTAAAATAAGTAAAGATATGCTAATTACCGAAATCAACGTATTTACTCTATTACTATGTAAAACTACATAAATACATATATATAACACTTGATAACTGTTATTTAAACCTATATTAACTTCCGGACAGAAAGTATTTTAACCTCAGAACGTCAAACAACTTGATTTTCGACAAAACGACAAAACGATATTTCGGAGAACACCCCGGTGCGCAGCACCAAGCCCTTGGTGCGCAGCACCGAGGGTCTGTTCCTTCGAAATTCTGTTTTTGATATTTTTCGACTTAAACTCATAACGTATTTTAACTTTAAACTCATATCAGTAACCTATTATGTATAAAAGTACTATATAAGCCAAATAACGTCTTTGGACTCAAAGACATATCGCCATCTTAAACGTTAACGAGATTATTTAAACAAACATTTTTGTTTACTCTTACGTCGAATCGTTTAAAAACCGTTATAACTTACTTTCACTCTATTATTCTGAAAATGAAAGTATTTTTACTCTTAAATGATCAAAGTTATATTTCAATCTAAAAATCATCAATTTTGACTTTTCTCAAATAGTTGACTTTTGACTAATCTAAATCAATATCTTTAATTTTGACCTTTCCTTCCAATTGTTGACTTTGACTTTAACCAAGTCAATATCTTTGACTTTGACCAAGTCAACATCCTCGACGTTGACTTTGGTTGACTTCAATAAACTTTGGTAACGGTATTCCTTTCAATCGACGTTCCTGTTAGTCAAGTTCGGCTCGGAATGTTATTCCTTTCTAATAGCCATTATGACGTGAAAACTTAGCGATATTTTCCCATCGTCCCTATCGGCGCGGAACATCGTCACCTTGAACCGTCATCACGACTCGACTTGGAAATCGTTGGAATACTTTAATAAATCTTAAACTCTAAACTTAACCGACAAGGCTAAACCGAACTATGTTATTGAGATACTTAGACTTTGTTATTGATTTAGGGCACTTAGGCGGCGGATTATTAGCTTCTTATTGATTATCACCCGATCTCTTGCCGAGCTTATTTTGTGAGTTATTCGTAGCCCCTTTTCTCTTACTATTTTGGGCTGGAAAGCGTTTTTGAACTATTATATGATGTATATCTTGTATGCCTAGTGTATTAGTATCACCTTAGATTAGGATGCTTCTTAGGCTTTTGGTAAGCCCCCCTCATACACTTGTTAGCTATTTGCCCACGGTTGCATATATATAGATCTATATGGGTTTGACCAACCCTCATTACTCGAGAGGATATCCCTACGAGTGAATGTTATGGCCGTATGATTATTTGTTGCCTTTGGTATTGCATCGCCTTAGGTTAGGGGATTGTGGTCAGGTTCAGTGTATATTAATCTTTGGTATCTATACTCACACTAGGGTTATACATCAAGATATGCTTTGAAACTTAAATTGGTTTATTAAATCTTTTATTGGGTCAAATCTTATTTACTTATTGCGAATAATTCACCAACATTGTGTTGATGTCGTTTTTAACGCTTTTTCAGGAGTTTGAGGATTTTAGTTGATCATGCCTTGCATCTTTTGGGATCATATATTGTTGTATTTGGAATTCGTTTTGCTTGATGTAATTCCTTTATGATCCGAGTATTTGACATTTGTATTGTATTTGTACTTGACTTTGGGTTTCACATTCGGTTATGTATTGTATTTTAAAACCTTGAGGCATGATTAATATATTTTGATGTTTTGTTTACGGTTGTATGTTGTAATTGTTAGGTCTCACTAAGATCCCAAACAATGGCAAATCAATAACAAATAAGTATTTAGACGTTAATTGTTATATATCGATTTATTACTCAGTTTCAGTATATATTATAGCGGAATTATAATATTGAAATAATGAAAATAACACACAGTTATATTCCAGTAAAAGTCGTCAGAATTACAAAACTCAAACTCACTATTTATACACAATATAGTGAGTTTGATAAGGATCAATCTAAGTGAATCTTTTAAACAGATAAAAGATATTAACTAGCTAGACTGCCTTAATTCACGGCTAACTTCTCTCATGAGTCTGAGTTAGTCAGACTGAGTCACTCAGACTCATGTCACTCAGACTCATGTCACTCAGACTCAGACTTTGATTAACAGATTTATTAATCTTGGGATAGATCATTGTTTTTCCCAACAATCTCCCCCTATCTGTTTCAACCAAAGTCTATTTACAAAAGATGCAAGAAAATAAACACAAACATACAACTCTTTGAGCAAACACTGTTTGTGAACAAAATAAGCACCAAATTGTTTTACATCCTTCTCTTCAACGTTCTCTTCCTCTTCTTCTCTGAAGTCTCAAAAGGCAATGGTTGATCTCTGTCACTCAGCCACTTCAGTCTCTCTGTCTTCCATGCCAACAGCTTCTCCATCTCAGCATCAGTCTTGTGAAAATGGACCTGATATTCCTTCTTAATCAACTCTACCTTATCAGTCACAGTTCCAATCTCTTCAATTCTTCTCAGATTATTGAACAACCAACTGACCAGCTTCACTCTGAATGGAAGACATTGAGCAGACTCACATTCACTTAATAATGCTACACAATGATAGATTGAAGACATGTTAAGTCTGCTTTTGTCTTGAAAGCTCTCTTCTCCCCCACAATCAATATAACACAACCCAGTATGCTTCTCAGTCTCAATGTAAGTTCTGTCTTGAAATACAACATCCTTAGGAACAGGATGCATGCTGCTTGATTCCAGACCCAATGATTTAGTTCGAACTTTCACATTGTGCTTGATACAGAAGGCTCTGTAGTCTTCATCTGGTACCAGGTTCAGCATATGAGCTGCATTCATGTTGAAAATGGCCTCTCTTCTTATAACCATGCCTTGAGCTTTGTCAGTCAGGTTGTAGCTCAAATTAGCTATTTCTTTCCATTCTTCTAGACCCATGGTGTGTAGTCTTGATAGTCCAACTCTGAATGATCCACCTTTGTGTGAGCATGTGAGTAGCAGGTCAGTTCCACCATGGCTTTTACAGTCTAAGTGATGAATTTTGTACTGAAGCTTTCTCATGGTGAAGTTTGCTTCAATGTGATCAACCCTTGCTTGCTCTCTGAGTACAAGTTTGGCCATTTGGGCATCAGCTTTAACCCTCATCTGTTCTTCTTCAATAGCCATTTCCTCCTCAGCTTGAATCTCAGCTTCAAATTCTGCAGCTGCCTTTGCAGATTGATCATATGGATTGAAGTCAAACTTTTCCTTGTATAGCCCCTTCACATACTCTCTGTATTGCTCCACTGTCATTCCAGCACTTTGAGCATATCTTTGAAGTTTGGCTAATTTGTCAGCTTCATTCTGTTTTTCTGTTTCAGCTTCAGACACTTTCTTTTGAACTTCAGACTCTGTTTCAAGTTGAGTCTCCATTTTGTCTCCTTCCCCTTCATCAGTTTGTTCTTGGTCACTTGCATACCCAACCTTTTCTTTCCCTTTATTCCCAGACTCATCACTCTCATCAGTGGAAATACTCCAGTCAGTTTCGTAAAATACTTCAGACTCCCTAGTTTTAGTGTTGAATCTGGTTGTCTTGTAGTATCGTTTCTCCCCCTCTTCTCTTTTCCTTTTCAATGTCTGTGTGGGGATTTCAGATTCAATAACTGTAGTGGACTTTTTCTCCCCCTGAATCTGTGAATCCTCTGCAACTGCCTTTCCTTTTCTCATCAGACTGACTTCAGATGTCAGTTTGGACACCATTTCCTTCAATTCCTTCAGTTCCTCTGCATTGTGAGTTCTTAAAGCAGTAACCTCAGTCTGCATTGCCTTCAGTCTGTCATCAAACTGAGTTGACACGTCCATAAGAGCTTGTAAAAACACTGGAACAGTCAAGGCAACCTCAGGCTGGGTTGATGTAGTAGCAGTTGTTGATGTAACAGGTGGCACAGCCTCACTCCCTCCCTGTGATTTAGGAGAATGATCATAAGCCATAGAAATTGAAGTCTGTACCTTACCCAGTTTGGGGAGTAAGGCATTGGCGACTAGTGATAAAGAGTGTAAGAGATTTGAAGGTGGTACCTTATCGTGAACCAGCAAAGAGCTGGTGAAAATAGCCGTTGGAATAGGCTGTGAGACTGAAGGGGGTGTTCCCATACTATGTACAGGTGTGTCCAGGAGTGGGACACTTTCTTCAATGCTTGCCACATGTGTCTGTGTGGTAGCAGCAATGTAGTTCTCCAAGTTGACTATCAGACTGGGGTTTTGGGTGGTCCAAGCAGTCAGATCCAACTCATCCTCTAGCAGAGAGAGACTGGTCTGTACTGCAGCACTGGAGGGGAGTACTTGACTCTCAGCCTCATGGAATAATGTGTCCATTAGTGCTTGGTTTTCAGTGGGGCTTGATGTGAGAGCTCTATCAAATGAACTTGGTGAGTTCACCTGTTGGGTCGCTTGTGTAGCCAGGGCATCAAGCAATGGAGTGGACTGCTCAGTCTGAGAGGGGATACTCTCAGACTGAGGTAAAGTTAGAGGAATGTCCATACCTTGGATTTCATCATCAGGCCCAACCCCACCCAAATTCACCTCAGCATCTGCAGCAGGGAGATTTCCCTCAGGCCCACCGTCAATTCTTTCAGCTTGGACCTCTGAGTCTGAGGAGTCAGACTCAGTTGGTTCCTGATCAATGAACGGATTTGCAATCCATTGAAGCATCACAGGAGTAAGTGGTGCTTCATTCTCAGTGATTTGAATGTATGTAAACATTTTTGGAGTCAGCCTGGGCAGTTCACAAGTATAAAAGCGTTGATCAAGCTGATCATAGGTTTCGCTGCCCAGAACTTCCTCAAAGCAAAGAGACAATACCCGAATGAATGGAACATCGTTAGGGCGTTTGGTTTTGACAACCAGGGAGAGAATCTCATCAAAATAGAGTTGGGAAAAAGAGATTCTTCTACTCGTGACCATAGCATGAAACAGATGAGTTTCAAACTCATTCATCTGATCCAAGCTGCCCGATTTACCCCCCAAACATCTTGTAATCATTGAAAACAAGAACTTCCATTTTCCAGTGAATAAATTGTATTTTATTACTCCCTGTGTTTCAGGCTGACCAATGAGAGGGAAAGCTTCATCCCTCGCCTGTTGTTTGCTTCGTCTAGTCTGAAAGCCACCTTCCCCAGCCTCAGCAAGTGTGGGAAGTAGTAATGCCCGTCTGATCGTCTCTTCGGTGATGGTAATAGTGTCACGCCCATCGTTGTATGTGCCTGTGATAGCAGTTCTTTCATCGTTGGCAGTGCAGGTGTACCACCATTCACAGAGAAGTGGAGGACACATAGTGTTCGCACAAAAGAAGGCACCATATAGAGGATGAGCCTTCATAAACTGAATCATCTGTTCAAATCCCCTGCCTTGGCGATTGGCGGGAATGTCAGCAGTTGCCACACGATTGTTGTCTTTAACTTGCACCCGCTGTTGAAAATCAGCACCTGGGATCATTCTTGCAGTAACATGAAGCATCATATTAGGGTTAGCCATTAGAACAGAGATAATTAGAGAGTTTGAAAGAAGAAGAACTAGGTTAAATAAATTTGAAATTCTGTTAGCTTTAAACTAATAGTGCTAAGATTTTAAACGAAAAGAAAATACAAATTAGACCCCTATAGATTTACAACTTGCAATGAATGACCGTTGACACGACTTGACCAAACTTAAAAAAATAAATAAAACTATCTAATGATGAATTAAAAAGATACATAAGATATAAAAAAAATAAAAAAAATTTGTTCCAAAAATACATTGAGTCTGAGGACTGTGGTCAGATTTAGAGTCCTGAAGCTGTCTTTTAGTCAGACTGAAAATAGTCAGACTGACTTGGTGGTCAGCTTGAAATTTGAAATTGTCTGGACTAAGGGTTTAACATGCCAAGTTCTCCTAACAAATAGAAGAACCATTCCTCACTCAGAGGTTTGGTGAATATGTCTGCCAGTTGATCATTGGTTACCACAAACTCCAGTCTGACCTTCCCTTTCTCCACACAGTCTCGAATGAAATGATGCCTGATTTCAATATGTTTAGTCCTGGAGTGGAATACTGGATTCTCAGTGATTTGAATAGCACTCTTGTTGTCACACATGATGGGTGTGTTTTGAATGTGGATATCTAGATCAGCCAATTGATGTTGCATCCAAAGCAATTGTGCACAACAACTTCCTGCAGCCACATACTCAGCTTCAGCTGTGGAAGTTGCAACTGAGTTTTGCTTCTTGCTAGACCAACTAACCAGCTTGCCTCCTAGGAGCTGACATCCTCCTGAAGTGCTCTTTCTGTCAAGCTTGCAACCTGCATAATCTGCATCTGAGTACCCAATTAGTTCAAAACCAGAATCTTTAGGGTACCATAAACCAAGG